>WJFB01002569.1:0-18338 GCA_009870185.1 Pygmarrhopalites habei
TTCGACGGTATTGTTTTCGTGGGGCACAAACAGGGTTGCACGATTTCATGAAATCAGAAATGGGCCTTGAAATTTCACAAAATTTCATGAAATTTCAAATGAAATTTTCAACATTTCAGCCTTGAAAACCAATTCTGAAATTTCGTGAAATTTCATTTCATGAAATTTCAAAGGGCATCCCTGGGCACAAACATTTCCGAGTCAATAATACATTTTAATTGTGTCAGAGTGAATGAACTCCAGTGTCTTTCATTTGCTACATCTAGGATTTCACCATAAATACTGCTTTTCATCTTAAAGAAAAGTGGGAAAAAGATGAAGGAAACGGCGATATTTTTTGTTATTAACGGTTTTGATTTATTGTGGCACGTGTCCATTTTTTCTTGACATAATTAATTAACTGGAAGTGTCCAGTAGTGGTAGTGGCCAGGTTTAATTTAAGCTGATTTAAATTTTTCAAAAATAAAAAAATTGTCTTAAAAACTTGGCCGCTTTTCCATCTGTGTGGCTCACTGTACCTTAAAAAATAACATGTTTTGGAATTTTGATTGATGGTTTGGGATCTCAATGTAATAGTCCAATCAATGTTTTCATTCTTCACACATACACAATTGAGGCTAGTTAGGTTCTGAGGACACTGCGTGTGTGTGTGTTTGTGGAAGATTTTACACATTTAATTCAATGTTGAGTAGAGGAAAATGGTCTCAGATACCAGACTAATATGTATATGTATTCTAAAAACCTTCTCTCTCTACATATGACACAATACAAACTGTAGGTTGTGTATGTACAACAACAACACCTGATGACCTGAGTATGAAAGTAGCGGAGGTTCTATTTAATCTGTACATGAAACCAGATTAATTTAAAATAACATGGGCGTCATAATATGGCAAAAGAGCTTTCTATTCGATTGAGCTGAGCTGAAATTTGGCAGAAGTTCCGTAGACCGTCCTGACCAACGTTTAAATGGACCAATTTTGGGGTGATTGCCTCCCTTGACCTACAGAGGTCAAAAGGTAAAGAGGTAAACTCACAACAAGCATGTTTGACTATTCCATTAGCTGTTATAATTTCCCCATTTAAATGTCAGACTTGGACGCCGTTGACATCTATTTCAATATTTAGTTTCTTTTTGCAGTAGCCACTAAGACTAAATTAATATCAACAAGTGGTGACCAAGTCAAACATTTTTCTTGTGAATTTGTCTCCTTTTAAATTTCAGTTCAATTGAATGGAACGCTATTTTGCCATTTTAAGCCTGCCATGCTCTTTCCAGGATGTTTACCAAATATTCAAATTTATATCAATATTGTCTGTTCTTATAATTAAATATGGGGAAGCCTGCTTTTAATGTCAATCATCCTGGGTTTTTTCAGACATTTTTAGATTCTCTAATAATGCAGACAATTCCATAGCAATTTTCACGAATCTATGTCAAGAGGATCAAATATTTTTTCAGTGACCCAGCGTCCTCTTCATTAAAGAATGTTTTATATTTAATTAAAAAAAAACACAACGCGCTTAAATTTTATTGAATTGCATTAAATGAAAAAAGTAAGTACTAATTGATATAATACACAATAATTTTCTTTTCATTGCGGTGGAGCCTGAGGGGTTGGTGGAGCACACACACACACAAATTTCCCGCTACTTTTGCAGTAATAAGAAGTCATCATGGTAGGTGGTTTGGATGACGGGACTTGAGGGCATTTGTCCGTACATTTCCCTTCTTCTACTGGTGAAATCCCTTCAGGGGCATTCCCACATCCTTTACTCTTTGTGTCAAACTGAAAATTTAAATCGAGTCAAAAGTCAGATAAAATTTTAAAATAATATGTGTAATTCTGAAATTAATAAAAAAAATTGAAAAAGGAGTCCTCACTGGTTCACATTTACAGAACAGAGTGGAAGTAGTTTGATTTTTACGGCAGGTCATTGGGTCACCACAAACATCTCCACAAAGTTCCATATATTTTTGTTGTTCTGGTTGAGTTGGGTCACAATATCCACGGCTGAGTGCCAGTTGCTGGAGGATGGGTAGGACTAATTCTGGTTTCCATTGGTCCATCTAAAAATTAATGGACAATATATAAATATTAATAACTCTTTTTTTCAAAAAATATAAATCCCATCAGATTTTTTTTTCAAAATTTTACATTGTCAGCAGTGGACACAAAAGACAAGTCAGGGACTGTCAAGAAGATGACTAGGGTCAGGGAGAACTGAAATAATTGAAAATTGACCATCTCAACTGATTAGAACTTTGTATCGGATTAGTTGTGTCTAAAATTGAGGATACACTCATAGAAAGTCTGGATGAGGTTTAAATACAAAATATTGTCGAGCTAAATACTTTGAGTCTGTATGACTTGAGTAGGAGAATAAAAAATGAGTTCAATTGTGTGTCAGTCGAGAAGGAATTTTCTTTTTCGTGTCATCAGACATGAATTGAGTTTTCCATTGTCATTCATTCATTTTGTGAAGTCATTATTCTTTCAATAGATTTTCCAGAGAGACAGAAAGAGTTCGTTGAGATTTGCTCTCCTTTTTTCTTGAGAGTTCATTCCACGTTTAAATAATACACGTCTACTCCTTCTCTTTTTTGGAAATTCCAAATTGGAATATAAATTGTGAATTTTGAACCGGAATATTAATCGGATATGCACACCGAATGCACTAGTGTAAAATTTTTACTGATGAATGATAATGTGTCATTATTAGTTACTGTAGTTCATTAACGCCGAACACAATAAAAGTTAGAAGCCTCTGTCCGCAATGGAAGCGCACACACTAAATCCGAGTGAACGACGTCAAACTCATTCATGCATAAAAATGGAAACCATGCCTGGAATCTACTCTAATAACTTCTGTGTGCCGTGCAAATTTCTGCACAATTAAGCAAGCTCGTGACGATGGTCTCATTTTAATTTTATTGCTTGTACCAACCAAACCATACGGAAGATTGAAAAATTTTATGAATAAAAATCACAAAAAATAAAATTAATTCCACGTCAACGTTTTTATTTTTTATTGAACCCAAATACAATCCTTCCAAATGTCAATCAATGATCTTTCACAATATGCGATCCAGATGTAATTTAATTTAACATACAATTCAAATGCTTTTCAAATATTTTTTTCTGGAATGGAAAAATAGATGGATTGAGGATGAAGGGAGAGGGTGGGGGTATGATAAACGAAAAATTTAAAGAATGGTGCAGATGATCCCGATGAGAGCCTTGACGATACCGAGGACAGCGCCGAGGAGTCCAGCTAAAATTGGTCCGGCGATGGGCACAGCTTGTAAAAGTGAAGCCAAAAGACCACTAACAACCCCCTCTTCTGCTCTTGTCACTTGACTTGGTGACGTCATTTCGATTGGAATACAAGCACAGGTCAAGGCACCTCGATGTCCACAGTAGACTGCACCCAATTTCTTCTCACTTTCCTGGATGGATCGACAAGACTTGTCACAAGTGGTTTCGTCACTCGTGGGTGGTCGGTGTGGATCTTGCATACAACCCTCAGGCAATCCCTTGACCTAGTCAGTGAAAAATTATCTTAAAAAATATTAGAAATATTCATGACGGCGGCAGCATAATTTTGAAAATCATTTTACCTTGGGACATTGACAGTAGAAACTGGAGGAACCCGGGTTACGACGACAAGTGTCTGACACACCACAATACTTTTCACATTTGGCAACTTCTGGAGAATCCGCCTCACATGGAACAGCGGCTGAAGCTGGAGAATCAGGATGGACACCCATGGCACCCGCCATGATCAAAGCTTCTTTCCCGGCTTCGGTTGCCTTCTCCTTATCCGTTTCCGGTTTAGAAGCCTGAGTCTCTTCCTAAAAGAATTTTCATTAATTTTTTGAAAGTGAGAGTAAAGAGCTGTTGAAGGAATTTTTGAAAAACTTACTGCTGAAATGAAGGCAACTAGGCCTACCAGGAGGAGTCCAATGGAAAAAAGTTTTGTCATTTTATTTTATTTAATAAATTATTTTGGTGTGGAGAATGAAGAAGACTAGAGACAGGGAGATGTGGAAAAATACTATTAAAAAATGGGAGAGTGAGTAGAGGGGTTTAAATACACTTTTGTGGGGAGAAGGGTAAATTAGGTGAGTCAATTCACGGGAGGGATTTGACACCAAATTTCATTTTTCACCATCATTGTAATACACACACACACAATCTTGTATTGTTCCGTGATGATAATGGTGTGCTCAAAAGAAAATTCTTTTTTTTTTCGTTGGAATATGTAATTCTATTTAATTGTGTCAGTGTGAATGAACTGTGAATGATCTTTTCTTCTTCTTTTTGTTTGAACAGATTTTTATTGAGATTTTACACTGTTCCAGAATTCAGTGTTTTTTTATTGGGGAACAGTGGGACAAGAGGCGAGGGAAACCGGCTATAGATCTTCAGCTTACTATACCATTTAGTGAAATTTTTCTGTTGAATAATTACCTAGTTTGACCTGTATTATGTGCTGTCAAATTTTCTGAAAAATTGTTGGGTCAAAAGGTGAAATTTTTAGAAGACAAAATCTGATTACTGACAGAGATGCGTGGATTTTCGAAAAGAAATAGTTGTATTCATAAGAATTTCAAAATGACACTTTGATTGGATTGTGTATTAAACATGAAGTCACTTTTGTAGAAAAAAGCTGAAAAATTTTGAAATGCGTCAGAAATATTTTATGAATTTTAGTGTTTGTTTACAGTGAGAATGCATTCCAAAGAATTTCAAATTGACTTTGTCAGTATTTTTCACATTTACAAATGTACAAAAAATAAAAATAATAGTATTAAAATTTGGCTGACATCGCAGGTCACCAGCCCAGTGTTGAAGCCTAGAGGATTGAGAAGAATTGAAATTGAAGATTTTGATTGACATGTTGAGTTTTCAATAGAATTCTTTTGGGTTGATTTTTTTCAGATTATGCCGTGTGAGGTGGATTTAGTTGAGTCTCATTATGTTAGAATCTAGAAACAATGGTAAAAAGATAGAGAATGATTTCTTTCGGGAGGAGGAGGATTTTGATCTGGTTTTGGGACAAAGGAGAGAGAGAGTAAATTCCATGTCCTACTTTTCTCATAGTACAGTAGAATGTTGAGCACCATTGAACAATGTCTAGGAGAGAGTGATATTGGAATTGGCCGTAATATTTAACTGATGAGATTTTCATGCTGGCATTTGCTTTATTGGAACACATTTTTGATTTAACTTACCAAGGAATAGAGTAGACTCTGGAATTTTCAAAACACTTTTGTATGCTGGGCTAATGAAAATTTTGGGAGAGTACAGTTTAGTCTAATACAAATTTAAAACGCTTCACAATAAAACCTTCACCTATCAACCAATTATCACTAATCCAGTAAATTAAACCTGTGAACTCTCACGGAACCCTCCAGTAATAAATGAACCGAATGGCGTCAAAATGAAGCATCCCTTCATCTATTAAGTACAAGTACAGTCACTGGTCCAAATATTAATTAATTATTAGAGAAATGAACACACACACACATTCCGAGTGTGGGTGCGTTGGAGAATATAGTACACAGTCATGGATAAATTTTGAACAAATCTTTTGTTCTCGTTTGAAGGATTTTAGAGAGAGAGAGAGAAAACAAGTTCCATCGTAAGAAATTAAGGCGTATAAATTAGCATTAAAAATTTCGTTCATGACAGTATAAATTCGTATCCTAATTGTGACGGATGTCTAATGAACAAACAATTTGTTAAACTAATGAGATGTGGAACCACTCTACCCATTAAAGTCAAAATATCTTCCATGTAACACATGAGTGGCGTCCAAGTTCGTCCATTTTGTACTCATGATTTGTCGTAGGAAAGACAATGGAAGCAGTCCAAAATTTATAAAGGTCGAATTTTAACCACGGATATGAATATGAAGAGTAACAATCACTTTCATTGGTCAACCCATGTAGGAAACTCGTAAATATTTTAAATAACTTTCTCACACACACAATCAATTAAACTAGAGCTTCAAAAATGTCGTCATTAATATTGGGCTGTTATTTTAATTAATAAAAAAAATCACATAAAAATATTCGTTTGTGCATACATGAATACAAATTGATTAACTAAAATCTAAATAGATAATTAAAAGTCAAGCATTCTCATTCTCCTCAATCGGTTTTCCTCCTGTCTCGACTAGAAGGAGGGACAATAGAGTTGACGCGACCGCTAGACCACCGTAAATTAAGTATGGAATTGGTCGATAAACTGTAATTAAATAATTAAAATTATTGTACAAAAACTTTTGGGTAAATGTGTGTTTGAAATGTATAGAAATTTCTATATTGATCTTACACATTCCCAAGAAAATTGTTTGAGGAGCCAGAATCCCGCCTATGGCTGCTGCCACTGTTGAAATCCCCACTTTGTGAAAGCAAAACCAAAAGTTCGATTACGTTGAAAGTTTCAACTTGAAACTTGACAGATAATTTTCTTTCTGACCGATCCAAGCGGTCTAAACATTTTTTAAATTAATTTTTCGGTTATTACCTGCTGTAGAGCGGACGGATGTGGGAAAAGATTCACCCGTGAAACATTTGATAGCTGACCATGCTCCAGCAGTAAAACATTTCCCGAGGAGACTACACACCGTGAACCAATTAAGGGACAAAGGGATGAAATCTAATTCCATGAGGACTATTGCAACTAATGGAACTGACGACAGGATGAGGAAACTCATTACTGCCCGCTTCCGGCCCAACCTTTCAAATTAATTTCTGTATTATTATTTCATATTTAGCGCTTCTATTTTATAGAGTATTTGAATTAATAATATTTTTACTGATAGGGACTGACCAGCTGAAAACGAGGACAGCAGACGGGAAAGCGACAGCATCAATGAGTCCCATGTAAACCATATTCAAATAAATATTCCCACTCAAATTCTTTGTGTTGAAACTGATCCCATAGTAAATGGTTGAACAACTGAACCAAATACTCATGAATGTGAGGATTCTCCATCGAAATTTTGGATTTAAGATTAACTGGAGGTAACCAGTGTCTTCACTTTTTTTCGAATTTTCACTGGAGAAACTTGCGTCTAATACTAATTTTTCTATGATGGAATCCTCCACTTTGGGTTTACCATTCCATTTTGCAATCTGAGCAAAAACCCGCTTTGCATCCTCTTCCTTCCCTTTACGCAAGAGCCAACGGGGACTTTCGGGCAAAAATCTATTCGATGTAAGAAAATGGAGATTTTAGTTGAAAAAAGAAGACTCCAAAAGTATTTGTAAAATTTTGGAATTACGGAAAAGTAATGAAAACAAAGGCCATTGGGATGGCTGTGATCCAACTGAGAGTTCTCCAGGCAGGGAACATGTAAGCAATGACCGGAAGCAACATGACCCCTTCACCCCAAGGGCCCATAGTCCTGAAAAAAGAGATTTTGAAAATTTTTTCGATTTGTTTTGGTATGAGAATATGATAATAGAGAAGTGTGTGAAAATTTTGATGTAATATAAAAATGTTCTTGCCCACTCAAGCTTCGCCATTTTGGCGTAAAAAACTCCATAGGATAGATGGCGCCAACAACCAAATACGCTGTAAAAATTAGTTCAATTTCACATTTAAAACAATATTCTACATTTTTAGGCCACACTTAAAAGTAGTGCTAAAATATTGAAAGATTATTATTTGGAGGAATAAATACAATATTGAAATTATTACAAGCCATCGCAAAACCAACGACGAATCTAGCTGCAGCGTAGAAGAAAGAAGAGGGCGCAACACTCGATGCGGCAGCAGCCAAAAACATGAGAAGGCAGGAAACGTACAAAGTCTTTTTTCTACCAATATAATCAGAAATTTGAGACCCGATCAGTCCACCTCCGAACATTCCCGCCATTTGAACACTGAAAATAGAAAGCAGTTGCATAAAATTGATTGAAAACTAATTAAAATGATTTCACTTCTTACCTCGTTATAAATTCAGAAACCCAAGCGTAGCCACAGACGAGAGTCCACTGTCATGATCAATATTCAAAAGTTTAGTTAAGATTAGTAATTGAATATAACATTAAAGTTAAAAATGAGATTAACTTGAGAAACGATGGAAGTATCGCCGCCATTGAGGGTTCCATTGCACTCGCACAGACCCGTCAATTCCGAGATGAGAGTCTCTGTGTAAAAATCCCCTCCTTCCACATTCTCGATACAAGTCCAATTTTGTGGCATCCCGCCTACATATTCACATTGCATTAACGGTTTGTAAAAATATCTACCGGAAGAGAAAAAAGGTCAATGACCTTGACCTACCCACAAACACAGGAAGCATCCCAAGCAGTCCTGCTGGTAATTCCGCGTAGACTATGGAAATCAAAGCGAAGAATTGAAACCGACCGAATCCACCTACCAAAATTGTGATCCAGTTTAATTAATTTTTTGAAATAATTCTAGAATGATGTCATTTTCACTTGTCGAACATCCAAGAATTACCAACTTTCTCCAGGACATCCTCAATGTTTTCCGTACTCGCCATTTTTGAAATTTAAGGAAAAACCTATAAATTTTAAAGTGGAATAAAATTTAAGTGAGAAGGGATTAAACAGTGGATAAAAAAGAAGGGGAGGATTGTCAATTAGTGTGGATGGAGCTTGGGTGGCCTCAACTCTGGAGAATCTTTCATGGCGAGATAGAGTTCATGGCAAATTTGACATTGATTCCTTGACTGGATGGATAAATGAGGGATGGAGCGTGCTCATTTTTCTTCTTCCGCATTTTAGAAATCATCCATTTTTACAGTCAGCTGAGCATTCGTTGATATTTGATTGATTTGTACACGTGTCTATTTCTTCAAAATAAAATCTTGTAACACTGAATGTATGGGACGATTAGAATTTCAGTGTTCTTTAAAAAATAAGAACAGCCGGGTAATTAACACTACACGTTATGAGAAATATGGCTCAATTACAATTTAAAAATTTTTAGACATTTCCTTTCACAATTACATGCGACCTTCTAGAGCAGAGCGACCACACAGAGATTACGGTCAATGAACGGCGTTAAACTTTGACAAGACAGCATTTTAATTTCTTAATATCCACTACTACTTGATACTGAATAAATATTATTAATAATTTACTAAAATTCGAAAAATTGAAATTTTCATGCATTCAACATTAAATTGAGCGTAAAAAGCTCGGTGTAACATTAAACAGGGCATGATTACCCAGACTCGTCTAAAAATGTATTTCAAAAAATATGTAAAACTTCAACGCCACAAATAATAATATTGAGAATAATCCAGTTAAGAAAAGAGAGAGAAAATGCTTCCACCATTTTACTGAATTGTGTTTCATTGCACAGCCGAACTTAATTTCATTCAAAATTCTTTTCTACAAAAGCCCTCCTATGTACAATAAAACTCTCATGTCGCTGAAAGCATAAAAGTTACTCACAATTTGTGAGTCACAAATCAATGTAATCATCGCATTCAAGTAAAAATTAAAACTGGAGCTCAGCAACACTTGTCTTCATCCAATAAAACCCCATTTAATCCCAATTGAATTGTTTCTCTTCGAAACAAATCATTATTTCCTTGACCAACAAATCTCTCTCCCACACACACACACTTTCCACCTTGTCATTGATCCCAAAATTATAAATTAATAAAAATCTCCCTCACATCTCTGGCCATAGCCTCATCCCTCCACACACACTGCTCGTTTATAGATAAAATATGACTCCATAAAGGTTTTAATGACCTCCCATGGATTCTCGTTGACGTTGACATATCAAAAATCATTTCCCCTCCTCTCTACCTCTCTACCGTCATATTATATTGTGTCACACAATGGTCACTGAGGGGAAGAAACCCGGGAGTCTAGGATGAGGACGACGACGGTCCGATTCAGTCATTTTCACGACATTTAAAATATTGTGGTCAAGAACCAAGATTTGGTCCAATTAGAGTGTTCCCTCCGACACCGACCCTGGCCAGACTCAAAGAAAAGAGAGAGTGTGTGTGTGGAAAGAGAGAGAGAGAGTAGTCAACGAGTTTATTGCGTGGAGAACGGGAGAGGCTCGTTAATCCGAGATCACACTTCACACTCGGACCCATTAAGCCACAACAGAGAGAGGCAGAGTTCTAATCTTCCATCAAAATTTATTCTACAGACTCTGTATTTACTCTATAATCCCTTGTTTATTTATACCATTCATTCCGGTATAGCCCACAACAAAGTATAATTTGCAACTACAACCCTCCTCCCCCCTCTTCTCTGCATTAAAGTAATCTAGACATTTTTCTCAAGACAAATGTTACCCTTGTGCCCCTTCCAAATTCTTATTTCAATATGAACATACACACACACACAAGAGAGAGAGAGAGAGAGAGAGAGTTGACAACTTTATGTGCTAACTGAATAGCTCTGCCCCCCCCAAATAGCTCTGCCCCCCCCCCTCCTCCTCCTGCTTAGTCGTAGTTTATGTGGTTTATCGTCCAAATCCGTCAATAGTGACTCTGCTGCAGTTGGACAATTTTGGACGGACGGTCCACTGGAATTTTTGTGAATTTTCAAAAAACCATCTCCAAATTCTAACAAACGTTAGCATCGGTTCGATGACTTAATTGTGTGTGGTTCAAAATTCGACAAGTTTCTAGTGAGTGGCGTTGAAGACTTGCCAAATTTTGAACTCTTATTGTTAAGGACTCCATGGGAATTTTTATTTCTGTGAATGGCGTCCAAGTTTAACATGATTAACTGACCGTGTCTTTCTTATTTAAAAATCTTCCTCCGAGTTTTGTTTTATATTTAATTGTGATAATATTAATTGTGAACTGTGCAGTGACAGTGTATCGTGTGACTTGAATATTATGTTACTAATGTGGATTGAAAATGAGTGAAATCTTGACAAGAATATTTGGGACGATTTAAAATATAGGAAAAAATGTCCAAAACTAATATTGTACATCCTGCAGGCATGTTCTCATATTATGTCATTCTCCTTTTTAATAAAATAAGATTTCTCTGCACTGTGTATTTAATTAAAATTAATGATGATTGCCAGGTGATCCGATTACGAGTCAACCGAGTAGCAGGGGGAGTAGTGGTCATCAGGAACAGAGAAAAAGTCCGACGGGGAGTAAACCTGCCAGTCCGTCAGCTCAAAATACAACTGGAGAAGATAATCCACAAGATGATGGCGTCCTTCTGCCCACTCCACGAAGATTCCTGACTCCCAAAGGTAAAAAAACTCACAGAGTTAAACATTTTTCTAATTAACTGTCAAAAAAATGTGGCTAAAAGTCCGTCAGTTGAGAGCGAATTTTCTGTTCATGAACCTTTAAGCAAGTGAAATTTCGAGTGGAGTTTTGTCAAAATATGCAATCTGTATGATTTTGACCTTGACGAATTCCTACCCCGACAAGCATCTTATATTTTTTGATAATCTTGTCCAATTGTTGTTGTTTACAGATTGTCCACCGGGACTGGAAAATTTGGTGGAGCCACAGTATATATTTTTGAAACAGTGTTTTTCATCCATAGAAGGTATGGGTATAGAGAGTAAGTAAACCGGTGGAGAATTTCAAGCAAAAAAATCACATTCCAATCCCCCACACACAATAACTTTTTTGTAATTAGATTTTCCAAAAAGTAGTCAAAAGAGGCTTTTTCGTAGTGCATAAAAATTTGCATGTTTCTACTGTAAAAAACCGTAGGGAGATGTTTTTTTTCGGTAGAGTTGAAATTTGCACATTTCCCTCAAAAATAGTCGCACACACAAAAAATGCATCTTGAGTAGAGTAGTAAGGAGAAATCTGACGTTTGACAATAAAGGAAATATTAGCGTGACGGAGATAAAGATCCATTTAATTTTCATTTTTACCCCCTTCTATTATCAAGTTCACAAGTTGGCTACGTCCATTTTGCAAAAAAAGAGTGTGGACACGCAATTTATTTTTTTCTTCTCTTGATTGTACCTTATAGCATGGTCGTTGACCGTTTTGGACAGCCTTTAGTACCCAAAATTAATCACGAAAAATGACCATCAGCATTTTGAAAATAATTGTTTCCTCCAGGGCACTTTGAGTAGTCCTGCCTGTAATTTGAGTGTAATTGTAGTCCAATTTTAGAAAATTTAGATGGATTTTTTAGTGAAACATAAAATTGTGAGTGACACGGACCACCCAAAGATTTTCCGGTGCTTGACTCTTCCACGGTTGTTAAAAAATTAGTATTATTATTGCTCTTTAATGCTATTTCAAATATTATTGGAAAGTTTTGGGTGAAAGTTAAAAATAAAATCTATTTTTTTGGTGTAAACTGGAACAGATCATCCAGAAGATGCGGCCAAATATGAAATTCTCTCAGTGTTAGGGGACAGGATATTCATAGGGGTTGAGAAAAAAGAGTCGGGTAAGAGGAAGTGCAATATAAAAAATGAAATTTTAATTGTTTAGCGAAATGTTATTAAAAATCTCTCATTTCCAGCCATGGCAGTGAGTAAAATGTTTTGTGCCTCGGCCAGTCCATTTGCTCTCTGTGTGTTTTCAAAAACGAGTGAAAGTCACTTTCGGAAAGAAATCCTCCAAATCAGTGGTCATCCGGGAAGTTTTGGGTGTGGAGCTGTAAGTAGGATTTAATTATTAGTTCCCATATTAGCCCAGGTGACAATTTAAAAGAAGGATTTAATTTTTTGGGATAGGAAATGGAAGTCAAGTACGACAACAAAAAGTTGGGGAAAGTGGAGCAGGACAGCGATTTCAGTAAGGAAGATTTAAAGAATTTATTTTACAACAAAACATCCCAATAAGTATAATGAAATAATAATGATTTTGTATCAGGTATACTCCGGTACACAATTTCAAATGGGGAGGGGAAGGAAGTGCTCAAGATCATCGGGCCAAAAGTAAAGCCAAATAATTGATTACGTATTTTCTAACTCATACACAATATTAGATCGAAGAGGAGGCTTTGAAATGCCCATAAAGTCTTAAAAATTCGTTGTTACAGAATAAGAGTGTCACTGGTCATTCATTTCAATGACCAGTTGAGCACAGAGGTCAAAGTTGTGACTTGCACATTGCTCGGTTATTGTTTGACTTGGACGCCACTCATTTGTATATTTCAGTATTTTCTAAATGTTATACGTACTAAAATATTTACTACCCACTGTACTATTCAAGTGGTGTCAAAGTTGAACAATATTTTCCTTGACGCCTTCTTTGAGACTAACCTATAAGAATTGATGTAATGACATCAATTATATGTCAAACTAATTTATTACATAAATTAGATGTCTTCATGAATTTTTTGTTATTTGTCAGCACGGAAGTTGTTGTTCCATGTCAATGGGGAAAGTCGTCATCCATGAATTTGACATTTTCTTAGCGGACGGACACACCCATGTCGGTCGCATAGCCAAGCATTGGTAATCTTAAAATAGCTATTGTTAAATAAAGATACAATTTCAAGCAACAAATTTTTTATTTTGGTCAAAAGGAGTGGCGTTCCTAATAACAAAGATGTCTTCACCCGTTCGGATATCTGGGGTTTGTAATTCATTTTTCAAAAATAAATGAGGTCGATGTAATTTATGTCTGATATGAAATTTTTGTAGGTGTGAAGTTCCCGGAGGAGTACGACGTGAAACTGAAAGCCTTACTAATGACTACATGTTTTTTAATGGTGACTTTTCGTTTCTTTTCAAATTTTCACAGAATTAACAAATTACTTTTTTTGGACATGTGTACTGTCAACATATTGTTGTATTCTTTTGTATTTTTTAGAAAAAAGCATGAATTAAAAATTGTATTGTTTTTGACAGTTCTACCAATTCTCTGAAAGACGAGGACAGCATTAGAGTATCTCTCCCATTTTAGTCCGAAATACTTTTGACCCTACCCAAAGCACACATATTTTGTACATTTTTTTGATGAACCCCTTCAAAAACTGGGATAATTGTTAATAATTGTAACTAATAATGTAAAAGCTGTTTTGACATGGAAATTCTGCTGGACAGAGAAAACGCTAAATTTCCTTCAGTCACACGAACTCACTCCATTGTGAGTGTAGTTCACAATGACCTGCCGTTAAAAAAGGAGAAAGTGAACGGAACCCACAAAGACTTAATTGTACCTTTTGATTCCAGAAATACCAAACACCCGTGACCCCTCCTCCCCGAATGTCATGAACAGAATACCTGATCCAAATAAACAAAGAAAAAAAGAAGGAAAATTTTGAAAAAATATACAGTACATTTTAAATGAAAAATTCTTAGACAGAAATTAAAGTAATCAAGATCAAGATTGTATTGTCTATCCACACAAAATACACACATGGAAAACGTGTAGTGCAATTAGATAACAAATAATTTATGATCACTTCCTTTATGAGATTCAATTTCATTGTTGAGTTTGATGGAAAGCCTGTTTTGTAACAAATAATGAATAAAAATGACTGTCTCAAGGTTCAACTTTTTTGTCCATGCTTTTGTCCATAAATAAAATATATTGCTCAACATTTTTACTGGACAAGCATTAAAATGCACTGTTGAATTCTCATCGTTGTTGTCATAGTCGACAAGCTTCGATTAACTGGTTTCTACCTTCACTGGATAAGGCCTTGGTAAGCCTCTAATAAGGTCACTTTTTATAAAAAGCATTTCCAGAGTTTTTCTTCAAAAAATGTTTCAAGAACAATTAAATGCAAACTTGTGATAAACTTTTATATGAATTTACCAATTAAATATTTTTAATTGTCGAGTCATGAATCCTCCAGAAGGAAGTAGTGGAGGAGTTACTCAGTCTTCTTATCCTTCAATAGATCCGAAACAGAACAGTGTCACAACAACAACTGGAGCTGGGTCAGGTGACGGGGATGGAGGAGGAGCTGGAGAACCTGGTCCATTACTCATTGACCTTGTGAGTGAGGTTGAGAAAGTGGATGACCCTAAAAAGCCCATTGATCCTAATTCGAACCAATCCAATTTGGATGATGAGTCGAGATTCCCTCAGATTCTCACTTACACATTTGAAGGAATCAATTGTGACAAAATGGGAAATAATTTACCTCTCCTATGTCACCGGACTGTCAAAGCTGGATTTCCTGCTGGGCATTCATCAGTGAAAGATTTGCAGGAGGAATGTTGTCCACAATCGTCATTTGTCAACCTTTATTGTTTACTCTGTGGAGCTTTGGTCACTCTCGTCCTAATTCAAACGGTCTATTTTTTTCTGTATTATTTAAATAATAGTAATTTGAGAATATTTTTGACTGAGATTGTTTTTTTCACTGAAAAATTAACAGACAATTGTTGGATATTGGATCCGACTTTTTGACCTTGTCCATACTTCTATGCCTCACACTTTCTCTTGGCTTTCCATCCTGTCATGTTATGGAGCCGTGTATGAGTTCAAAAAATGTGGACATGACCCTTCGTATCTGTGTGACCTGGATTACTCTCTTCCTTATCTTCCAATCATTGGGATAACTGTCTGTTCCATCCAACTTGTGATGACTCTTCTATTCCTCTTCTTCAAGAATTGTCGGAAACCTTTTCTTTTCTACTTGAAACAAATGATATTTTTACAAGGGTTGCTCCTTATTTTCGGTGGAGTTGTTGCAGGGGCATTTTTATACCGGGATCTCAGTGGATTGAAAGGATTGATGAAGAGGGAGATGGGACAACAGAATCAAAGTGTTCGTTGGGAGAGGACACAAATGATTGTAAATTGCAGATGTTTTTCTAATCTTCTTTTGTAATTAAATATGGGATATATCATAGACATTTTGAAACACAGAATCATTGTTGTGGCATGGAGAATGTTACGGACTGGATTTTTGGGACTAAAGTTGACCTCAGGAAGAGGAGGGAGGTTGTTCCGAAATCTTGCTGTTTGACCCCTGTAAAATATGAAACATTTTTTTAAAAAAAATTAAGACTCTTCTTAAATATTACTTTTAATTGTATTTGGGAAATGTTCTCTTCTCTGACCTTCAGTCCTGCGACAAGTCTGTGGTGAACTCTCCGGGTTGTTACAATTTGGAATACCAGACAGTTTTGTTCTATGGAAAAACTGAGATATTTATGATGCTCACGGGCTTCCTCCTCAGTGTAAGAATATTAATTAAATTTTTAATTAAACTTTCTCTCTTTCATTTCTGGATTCTTTTCCCTTACCAGATTGCTGTACTGGTCATGGCTAAAAAATTTTACAGAAGTTGCAAACAAAATAAAAAAATGTTGGAACAGACGAATTCAAATAGGATTTTAATTCGTCAGGGATCAAAGTATATTAAAAGAATTATAATAAAAGAATTGAAAAATTGTGGAGTATACTATGAAAATATACAAAATTATGTTGAATTGTTCATAGTTGCACAGTATTTGGAGGACAGAGTGGAAATGGGGGTCGAATGCATATTATCAGGAGAAATGGGATTTTGATTGAAGCGAAAGGTAAAGTGTCCTTTCACTCTATAGAAAAATTGTATCACTTATAATGTGAACTAATTAATTAGGGGTCCTTGCCTCCTCGACCAGTATAAATAATGATGAGTTGTCTTTGGAAATTCTCAATTTTTCTCATGAGGACAAAGTGACGGTGAGTCGGGAATTGGACCGGATAATGGTTACCGTGTTGAGACGTGAATTGGTTCGGGGGAAAGTTGTGGTGACAGCAATTGATGAGGAAAATTTGGAGAAAGTCCGAGTCACTCCATCCAGCACTGGCGTTTTGTATTTGACCCTTTAAAAATCTAAATAGTTGTTATCTTAATTATATTAATTATTCCTTATTCATTTCTCTCTTCCAGTAAAGGCTATCATTTTCGTTTTTGTAGCGATAATTACTAAATAGTTGTGCATTGTTTTTATTGCAACATTAAACATTTTGTTTTTTAAAAATCGCTTGTATTGTGCTATCGTTTAGTCTTGGCACAAATTTTTACTTGAGGTTATAAAAACCAGGCTTTGTTGCAATAAATAAAATTGTCCAAATTGTCATTAATTATGTCCGCTCAGACGACCTTCTTGTAGACACGGGTAGCCACAACGTCTCCAGGTGCCTTGAGGATCATTGTCATCTCATCACCCTTGAATAAAACATTCACATTGTAATACGTTTATTTTTTACCATTTAAATAAAAATAACATTCAAAAATAGTTGTGTATAATGATATTTAACTCACCTTGAACTCTCGAACAATCTCATGGTCATCCTATAAATGTCCAAACAATATTCAAGTTAGCTTAAGTATTTTTTTTAGATATATTCAATATTTGTGGCACTGAATCTCACCTGCCCACATTTCTGTCTGTGGACCATCTTTGACTCTCCATCCATTGTGATGGTGGACTAAAAAGAAGATGATGATGATGAGGATTAGTAAATTCAAAATTTTGGGGTTAAATTCATTGTGACCTGAAAAATGGGATATTTACCATGCATTTCCGTCCATCAGCCGTCTCTTCTGAAAATGCTTCACCTACATTACAAAATTAATTCAAGCTGATAATCGTCTCCTATAAACAACAGCTATACTGATGGAACTACACACTGATTTGTATTGAAATTGAAACTACAAGAGCTAACCCATTTTAAATTTGATGTCCGTCGTCTTGAAAGTTGTTTTGGTGACGATTCTCCAGTCTTCCCCTTCCTTCGTGATCTCAGTGACAGGTTTAGAAGTACTCCCAAGTTTTCGTAACATGTAACCCACCCCAATTTGTTTCATGTAGGCGTCAAAATTTTCGGATTTTATCATCTGATATTTCCCTGTAAGGTCCGTCATTCTCAGGCAGCTACTATACTGTGGGGGTTAACAAAACACGATTTACTAAAGTCGTGTAATTTGGACCTTAATTAAGGACCTCACATGGCATTCAATTTTTAACTACTCACAATTTTCAGTACAAGGTGAGAATGGTTCGCGTCAATACTTAGGGAATTTAAAATACAATAAAATTTAATTGCTCTTTTGACTCTTGAATCGGATGAGAGGCAATAAAATGCATACGACTGGTTTGTCGCAAATTATTGAGTACAAATTTTCGATTAGTATTTTTGTTTTTCTTGTATGTAATACCTACAGACTATAGGAACACAACCCCATCAAGATAATTGAAAATGTGCTCATCCATCAAGATAAACGATGAAGGTCAAAAATTCTAAAATACAGTGAATGGACACCCTGGAAGGAGATGACACTTACCGTGGATGATGCAACTGACCTCGTCTCCCTGTCTCAGTGAAATGACGACTTTTTTCGGAAAATTTCGAGAGCCTTCAAAACTGCGTCTGCTTCCCACGAGAACGGAAAATTAAATCGTTTGTCTGACGCG
>WJFB01002570.1:0-18335 GCA_009870185.1 Pygmarrhopalites habei
GGGATCCGTTCACATTTTTTGAAAATATCACCCCTAGCTCATGTTATGGCCATCTCATTTATTCAGGTTCTTTCTGGCACACGCTGTATAATGGCATTTACATAAGAGTAAAGCTTACATGCTGATTGTATAGGGAGCATCTTGAGATGGCCATTCATAAAAATGATTTTTGGAGATGATTCACATTCGTAATGACTGTAACTCTCCACACACACACGCACACACACACAGGGTGGATGTAATGAGGGCAACGCTTTTTTGATTGTTTTTGACTCTCCCATCTCTTTCTACAGCCTGACTTGGAATAGCTGTGAGGATGTATCATCCTCATCGAACGAAATGTAATTAAAAAGAAGGGGAAGACGGAGAGTGTATATTTATTTTTCCAATTTGCATTTGATTTTTCTTATTACAAGTGAGTGAGTGAGTCAGAGCTGTACATTTTAAAGGCTTAATTAGTAAGCAATAGACATTTAGTCAGGTTCCCAGGAATCAACAAGAATAGGAGTGAAAGGTTAGCACAGTATAGAGAGAGAGAGATTAGATGCAATTGTAATGTAAAAAGCGGCGTCGAATCTACAGAGTAAAGAGAAGAATTTATGATTTTAAAATGTCCACTAAAAATGAGAACTATTATTATTGTAGAAAGGGAAATTAACGGGAATCCTTAGTTTGAGAGAGAAAGGAATGACGTCGTCGTCATCATTTCAACTTTTGACGAGGACCTGAAAAATTATGACTACGACTTGTCAATTTGAAATCTAAGCTGTGTGTAGCAGAGAGAGAGACTTTGTTACATATTTCTTAATTTTATACTTGACACATTTAGCACGACTTGTTGGTTGTATCCATTCCTTCTAATAATATGACACCTTGGAAGACAACTGCATAAGTATAATATATCATGATCCACAGTCATTAAATTACATGGGGAAGTGTACTCTCCCCTTAACTGTCCTGTCCTACCCAATACAAACAGTACAGAGTGTGGTGTACATACAAATTGTCGGTTTGAAAATGACACTCCAAAAGTAAATATTGGCTATTACTGAATGAAAGAGCGTCTCTCAAGAAATGTAATCTAGGAAATAAATCAATTCTTTAAGGCCTTTTCTCATGCATTGTGCTAATGCATTGTCAGACATATAAACTATATCGTCAAAACGAGTTGCACTTGAGAGAGAGGGAAATTGTATATATACAGCAACAAGAGTAGACACGAGGTATTATTGATGGGCAATAATAACATCATAATATAATATGACCATTGGTGAAACGAAACAAGAAAAAAATTCCTCTACTCTACTCTCTGGGTCTGGACGAAGTATCATGAAGACAGATACATATAATTTGGGCGAGGCACGTGTCTTCGTTCAACACTCTCTACAATCTACAAAAGGTGTAAATTCTCTCATATTGTATAACCAATCTCAAGTTAACTTTGCATAGGTGGGTACACATACACAAAAATGCTCTGAGGACAATTATAATAATAAATGGAGTTTAAAAAGCAATATTGAGATAATGTAGTTCAAGGAAATACAGACACACACAGTCTGAGAGAAGGGTAATATTAATACAAAGCTTTATTTTGTAATAAAATATATTTTACAAACTTTGTGGTCAACGAGAAAGGAGGAGAGGGAAGAGAGAGAGAAGGAGATTGTATATCCAGGGGTTAGTGTGATTTACGTTTTAAAACCAAAAGGTAACAACAAAACTTGTAAAAATACTTCAGGCAATTTGAGTGACTACACAGTGGAACATTTGAGCAGAGAACCTCATTACATGTTTCATGATAAACGGTTTTTAGCCGAAGGTTTTGTTTTAAATTGTTTGCTACATGTCTCATACAATTCACATCCTCACACGGACTTTACATCTCTCTCTCTCCGTCTCCCTTTTTTTACAAGAATACTCCTTGGGAATGAAACTGAGACTTTGCGAGAGAGGACGACGACGACGACCAGATGGATGGAAAAATGCATCACCCACTTTCTCACTGACAAAACTCCTATTATGTGATACACAGGATAAAACTGTAATTGTACTAGGATGGAAATACATTGCTCATTATTTTCATTTCATTTCCAGAGTTTGGTCTCTCTCTCCTCCTCCTCCTCCTCCTCCTCCTATATGTTTGTATGTGTGTGTGAGAGTTTTTTTGAGTTTGTCAAAAATTGTTGCACAATTATTATGACTCACTACAATGATACATGTGAGGAGTTGTTACACACGCTAGGCTACACTACCGTATGTATTACTTGACAGCCTTGTATTATTTTCACCATCAAAATACATACGGGACTCTGCTGCAATGATCACTCTCCCATATGTACCAGCCAAGACTTTGATTAGTAAAGCCGAAACAACGAAAGTACGAGAGAATGAAAGGAAGCATGAAAACGCCTCCAGTTTTTGAGAGGAGTTTGGAAACTGATCCGTGTTAACCAAGAGTACTTTTTTCCCCTCTTACTTTGTACATTCACAGGATTTCGTAGGAGCGAAAGAACCATTATTAACAAATGAGGAAAAGGAAATAGAGATGCACTGGCGTGTGTATAGTGTGTGTGTGTGCTTAAATTAAGTGAAGAGCAAAAGAAAAGTTGAATATATTATATAATGTATAATTTTTTTCCTGTCTTCTCTCTTTCTGTGAAGTCCATGTCCCATTTTTTCTCTTCCAGCAATTTCCCTTTTGCACCCTTCCTTCTTTCCACCCTCCACATTAACATATTGTCTAATTGAGGCCCTCATTTGCATATGTAGAGTGCATGTGTCTCGTACATATGTATGTATAGTGTAGCATGAGAGTTGAACGAGGATTTGTTTCCCTTGTCACTTTGACACGTACACAGAAATTTTTGGGGAAAAATTAAAATGAGGCGGAGGTCCTCCCAGAGACAAAAGAACAAGTGGAGCAAATGATGAAACAATTATAAAATTGTATTTTTAAAACTGGAACAATCAAATCCAGAATAAACTGTCAGGCGTGTTGTGAGGACTTTTAACAATGGTCATGGCGTGTTTGCGTGTGTGTGGAGGGAAGGGATAGTTGTTTCATGTAGGTAATACACTTTTTAAGAAAATGGGAGAGTCTCTGACGACACCACTTAAGAATTAACCGCAATGACATTTATAGGTTGGAATCATTTTTTGGGGAAGAAAAATTACATACATTTTTTTTGTCCATGTTGACAACTTTTTGCACACAGCGAAAATCTCTTTCGTTTCATTTCTAACCTTGGACAAAGTTGTCGTTGTAAGAATTCCTAATTAGTTGGGCCTTGACTAGATAGTGTGGACGAGAGACCACATTTTATATTTCAAAAATTATTATTATGATTAAGGCGTTTCTCCCTGTACCCTACAACTAGTGTGTGTGGGGCCAAGAAGAGAGAGAGTCTTGTATCATAATGTCCTCCAGCTTATTTGCTGTTCTGAGGAGGAGGAGGAATAAAGTGTCCCCCTAACAAGATCATTTTTGGGTGTGATTCCCTAACGAGGAAGTCTATTCATGGAGGAGTTATATATATTTAGTGGTTTTGTGGAACAAAAAAAATTATGAGAGTAATGACAATTATTTAATGATATCGTTTGTTTTTTTTTCTCCATTACAGACAGAGACACAGGATACAAGATGAGTGTGTCAAGTGGGAGTGACGTGACAATCAGAGTACAGGATTCTCCATCCTCATCTCCTCCTCCTCCTCCCTCACCCTACGGAAATCGGATTGAACAAGGGAAAATGGTGGGAGAGAATGGACTGGACAATGTTGGGTTCGAACCTGACAACAACGAGAATGAGAAGAAGAGTGGGAGTGAGAATCACACACAGAAGGACAAGAAGGGTGACCATACAAAGATTGTCATGAATGGTCAAGACCCTCCCCTGCTCAATGAAGCTCTTAATTCTGAACTAATTAAAGTAAGAACGTCAAGTGTGTTTGATGAAAATATTATGAGTCCTAATTTCCCCATCCATCATTTCCTGTCCTCATTATTTGGTCAAGGTCACACTTTTTCCCCATTTTCCCCAAGAATTGCTTTCTCCTCCATGGCAGTCCCAATGGACAGAATGTGATCTCATATTTAGTTCACGTTCAACCTAATGAAAGATTGCATTCCATTAATTTTAATAGTTCCAAGGAAGACAGTGTGTGTGTGTGTGGATAGCCCTTTTGTAAACGTTCACTTTACTGCAGTCCTGAGTCCCTCTTCTCTCTCTTTCCCCGTCTCCCATCTTCCAGTCCCACTCACTTTTTCCTAATAAATCAATTCTCTAGAAATAAATAAATCATGAAGACGTGCTTCGGTCCCTTGTCTCCCCTCAATATGTACTAAATAAAATACAGAGCAGTTTCTGTAATGGAAAGGCTACTCACTGAATTATTTATTTCCCTTCTTATATTCTGATATCCCTTGTGTTTTTTTTGTGTGTGTTTTCCGACAGCTGAATATTATGAACACAATTCCTGATAAACCACAGGTAAGACACCACCATTTACTCTTTCTCCTCTCTCTGGTTCTATTTTATTAAATATATATCGCTTCATCATCAAATTTTTCAATGTCTGTTTTTCTTTTCTCTCTCACTTCAAAGCCTGAATTTGGACCCTACGAAAACCCTGATGAATACTTCATCGCTGTAAATCAACATAAGAAGTTTCTCAGGTTGGTGCATTCGTTCGAATGATGGGAGGAGAGTATTATTTTTCAAATTGATGACTGTTTTGTCATGCTGTTTAACTTTGATTCAGGTCTGAGAAACTGTACGTCACAAAGGACAAGAGGAAAGGAAATCCATGGAAAAAATACGCATGCTGGTAATGATCGTTTTATGTCTAAAAATTGTAGTCGGGATGCAATGGGATTGTCAAAGGGTCATGACTCATGGCAATGAGGAAGAATGACAAAATATTTACAATCGTTCAATTTGAATGTCATTCGACTTTATAACCTACAAATTTTGATAGTCAAAACATGTAATGGGAGAAATGCATTGTAGTTTAAGGTGAATGACTTTATTTATGGACTCTCAAAGTCTAATAATGAATTGCATTGTGTTTTCAGGTTTTTGGGAGCATTCGTTCTGGCTACAATAGTCACAGTAGCGGTTTTAGCTGGATGTAAATTTTTCTAAAATAAAATTAAAAAAATACTAACCACTCGTCACTAACTAAATTACTGATGAGTCATTTCGTTTTCTTTTCATGTGGCAGTGGGTTTGATCTCACAAAAGACAACAAATGCATTCACCGAAAGTGTTTTGGGAACAACTTCCTCTGCTGGACTCAAGTCATCTAGTTTTAATCCTGTGTCAACTACGTCCACCGACTCTTCCTCTTTCAACACTGATGATGACTGGATAGCCAGTGCAAGTACTTCCACCTCCAGGACTACTCAGGATGACCAGTTCACATCTCCGTCCTCCGTCCCTGTCAGACCACCACTTTCAGATAATTATGGTGAGAATCCCATATTTTTGAAATATTCTCTGGATTTTTAAAAACACCTTCTCTAATTTGCAAATTTTGATTACAGTCCCTGCTGCTGCTGACGTCACTTTGACTCTGAGTAAGTCATTGCATCTTGCATTCATACATACAAAAGGAAAATTCAGATTTAATTCGATGTTTAATTAATTAACGATTTGACATGTTTAGGAAATGCTGAATACACTGCCGCCCTTAATAATAAATCTTCCGAGAAGTTCCACGAATTGGCTACTGAGATTGAAGAAGAGGTAGCGTACTAATTCATTCATGTAGCTTGTCATTACATTTTAAAAGACCAGGTGTTCCTTAATTTAGAAAATTAACTTTTTTAGATGAGAAATCTACTTAGAAACCAAGCTGGACTGACCACCGCTCACGCCAAAGTTATGGAATTTTTGTAAGTTGAAAACTGCCAGTGATTTTCTTTTTCTAAAAAAACTGAACGATCTTATCTATCTTCATTTTTTAACACTCTTTTTCGTTTGTTTAAAGGCCTGGAAGTATTGTTGTCAAAATGCGTCTCAGTTGGATGGATCAGGAAGGAAAAGAGCTAATGGATGTTCAAATGTTCTTGTCTTCATTGCGTCAATTGAACAATTATGACATTCAAGCTGGGGCTACCTCCACATATGGTATGTAAATCCCAATTTATATTATTTTTCATAATAATTCTTAATTCTAGATGTGTACATTTTAAACTAACTTTCTCTACACGTATAATAGGTCTGGTGAATCATTGTAAATTTGGAAACTACGGCTGTTCCCATCACTGTACCTTTGACTACGAACAATTGGATTTCATCTGTACATGTCCAGAATATCTTCTCCTCTCTGAGGACAAGAAAAGATGTGTTGAGAATATCACTCTCAGCTCTTCCTCCACAGAAGACTCTAGAGAATCCATGTCCGAGTCTTCCGAGACGAGTAATAGTAACGAACAACACACAGACGAACATTCACATGTCCACATTGTCACGGAACCTTCAGTTGTGGTCACAACTGAAAATATGGACCATCATCAACATCACTTGGCTACTCCATCCACACCTTTAGTGACTGATGCCCCTGTCGAAGAAGTTCCTCGTATGTATTTATATATATTTTGTAATTTTAGCCCAACACTATCAAAAAAGATGTGAAGCTCATCACATTTATTGTACAATTTTCAGTTCACCCAGTTTCAATAACGACAGAAGCCAGTCCAGAACCGAATTTAAATGCGACCACAGTGCACGACACTCACGAGGAGCCAATCCAGAATTATCCAGATGTCCAAAGTCGAGGAGTGAGCACAACAGAAAGTGAAGATCATAGCAGTAGTGTGAGTCCATCAATTGCCATTATCCCAATCATCCCGGAAACAACTCAGCATCCAGAATCCGTGGTGGACACTGACAATGTCCAACAACAGAGTACCCCTCGACCATCCCCACCCCTACAATCACCAACTGTAGAGGATGAGGTAGCTCAAACTGAAAAAATCGGAGGAGTAACAGAAGAACCTATAGTTGAGACAACACTTTTCAATCTAAACGCCACTGCTGTGAGTGACGAAGAAAGTTCAAATTCCAATGACCCACTTTTGCAAAGAACAGAGACAGACAATTATTCTGAAGTTGAACAACATCAACAGATTGTCACAAGGATTAATACGACCACAACAGGAGCACCCATAATATCCTTCAATTCATCCCGTTACTCCGAAGAGAACAACAATACCGGGAATTTACTCCTATCTCAAGAAACCTCTAGGTCAGATGAGTCTCCACCAGTCTCAACCCTTATAGAGCAACAACACACTATGGAAAGAGTCCTTGGAGTCAATTCTTCAACGGAGACAGACGCAGAGATGGTACCAGGAGAGACACCTTTGACCTCCCTGGGTGTTGGAAATGGAACAACAAGGAGTAAATCCGCTCGTTTCGAGTCTACTCTATTCCATTCTCAATTTAATAATGCGACTGCCAGGAGAGTTTTAGCAAATTCGGCAGAATTCATGTTGTACGGGGATAATACAGTTGGGAATAGTCCGAATCAGAGTCAAGGTCAAGGGACGGACTCTGGTCTGACTGAGGATGGTGAGTATTCTTTCCTTCATCAAGGGACAATGGGACGATTCAATTTGGACTCGAATGAGACGGAGGGAGCAGAGAATCAAAGTCGAGAGTCGAATACGACAGGATTTGGTAACAATGGAAGTGGGTCAGTTGAGGTTGTGTCCAATGAGTCTCTAGCCCCGGGTAGTAGTAACTCTAGTCCAAAAGAGGATGGAGAGTCAGCTTCCGTAGGAGGAGAATCAGATGAAAGAGCCAGTATCGTTTTCAGTGGAACACACAAAATGTCAGAGAGACCCAGGGAGAGGGAGAGAGAAGAGTACACAACGACTGTCCCTATTAATCTGGAGAATGACACATTGGTCAATGAAAATGCTACAACGGAAGAGGGATCCATTGTTGAACCAGTCGTTTTGGAAGATGAGTCTGTGGCTACGACACCACCCGCACCAACAATTGAAGAGACGGTTGTTCAACAAGATCAACCAGTCGGTGTGACGGAGAGTCCAAGAATTGTCGAGGATATTGGGTCATCTAATAATTCCACTGTTATCTCTACTACAACAACCACAACCACAACAACTCCTCCAGCTGTAGTCGAAATTGAAGTGACGGAACCGAGTGTAGCTGATGATTTGACGGAAGTGGAGACAACAATGGCTCCACCATCTTCTCCAGTGACTCCAGAAATTGTGGTCCCTGACAATAGTAATAATGTCACAGTCCCACAAACAGTCAATTCAAGTGACGACCTTACAAAGTCCCCAACAACACCAGTACCAGTCAGTCATAATAGTAGTAGTAGTGAGACTACGAATAGTAACAATCATTTAACAACAATCCCAACTACTACAACAACAACTACAATCAGACCTAGTAACTTTGTGAGTTTAAATAATACCAACAACAATCATTCCTCCTCATCCCCAGCTGATAATGAAAATGAGCTCAGCTAATTTATACTGATAGAAAAAGTTATGTATTTAGGATGTAAACTAATTACACGTACTAATAAGTAATTAGGGTCGTAGCTGAATATTTTTGTTGTAAATATCTCAACGGTGCAAACTTCTGACAAATATTAAAATAATTTGTTTGTGTATGATGTGTGTGAGTGCGAGTGGGATGATTGACAAATTGTAGATTATTTTAAAAAGAAATAATGAAAAGACAAGTCTTTGGAAGATGTTGACTTTGAAAACAATCATTGGAATGATTTTGACAATGATGAAAGAGATATGAGGACACAATAATTATCTTGTCATATTTTCTTTCTAGTGTAACTCTTGTAATCTATTGACGTGAACTGACGTGACGAGGAATAGTGATAGCTTTATAAATCTAATTTTTCTACAAAAAAAGACTTGAAACTTTATACACATTGTTACTTACTAGTAAATAGGATGGAAGGAGGGCCAGTGGCACGGAGAAAGTAGAGTGTGTGTGTCTTTGGGTGTCAAATTAACCCAATCAGCCATCAGGCGAAAATTATAGGACTTGAAATATGATCATAATTATACAGTAGTGTACATTTAGTAGTATATGAATTTTTTTATACAAGTCAGTATATTACTAGGGGGTAGTAGTGAAGGCTGTCCAAAATAATGTAAATGATAGCGCAATATATATTGTAAAACAGTAACAATCACAGGCGTACTTGATGCTGGACTGAAATGAAATATGTGTGAGTTAATATTAGATTAAGTATTATGAAGGTAACAAAGAAGACGCAGTAATCAAGTTTTTTACACACATACACACAATAGTAAGTGTTTTAATTACCTGCTTGTTATCTTTTGTACTTATTATGATGTAACGTTAGGAAGGGAGAGTGAAAATGTCAAAGTATAACTTCAAGTACTCTTAACATTTAGTCTATTATATTGAAAGTTGTAGGTACTCGTATGTACTTGTGTAATTACGGTCTTAATGTGTGCCAACTATTGTGTCCGTGTGTGTTAATTATTGTATGCTGCGTGTTAAATAATAGGAAGATTTTTTAAGGAGTATCCCCCTCTCAGAGTTGATTCTTCTTTTCTACAACAGAAATGGAAATGAACGCTAGAAAGGACATTTTGAAGGAGGAGGAACAATAATCTACCCCTCATTGAATTAGGAAATGTCAACTTTTTTGAAACATCATTATATTTTATGCTGCATACTTGATTTTTATATTAAAAAGTTCATGGCAATGATGTTACCTGTGTCACTTATGAATTTGTTCTTTTTTGGACGTTTTCATATATGCTTGTTATACATACAGGATTACGAAAGTAAGAAAATATTTAACTACAATAGATATACAATTAATGTATGAGGGATATTCAATTGCTTAACACAAAATAAATTATGACAATATTACATTTTTGTAAAACGGAGAAAAAAAATTATATTTAGTTAATGTGCGAATAGTCATTATTAAAATAGACAGTACTTAGTATGAATTAGCCACACACAGAGAGAAAGTATTAGAAATTTTTACGTCACGTTGAAAATATTGTAATTAAGATGATTGAATAGAATAACAAATAAAAATGTAACGAATTCTGATTGTTTTATATATATTTTAAAACATTTTATACAATACTGTTATATTGGGCTAAAATTTTTAATAACGAACCACTATGTGCTTGAAAAACTTTATACTGGAAATATTTTGTACATAACACATATCATTAAATAAATAGTATTGTATTTTAAAAATTCAAAGTCTTTTTGCTTTCACCTTTCACTTTCCTCGAAAAAAAATTAATAGCAGAAGTGGTGTCGCCAACAAAGGCTCGCGAAGGAAAACACTTGCATCAAAAATCGATGATATTTTTTAAAAATGGAGTAAACTTTCGTATTTTCATATTTAAGAACATTATTTTCGATTTTGGTCGTACATTTTTCATTTAATTTAATTTCAGCATTTTGGCTGCGATTCTTGGTTCTGGCATTGCCCCAAGATTCATTTAAAGCTGGCAAAAACATGACATCATGTCATTGGCATGTCATTATACATTTTGAAAAATCTGTGGATGAGACAAGTACATTTCAAAATAGAGACTAGTTTTCATAATTCGAAATTGATGTCGTTTAACGAAGAAAAATGAAACAAAAATATCCCGACTAAGTACCTTTCTAAGTACCGATTTCATTCAATTTTCCCACTCAGAGGAGAACGCCATAAAAGTTATAATAATACCCTTCTACGAATTATTGTTGTTTTTGTCATTTCGGACACTCCCAAATCAACCGAATCTGGTCACAGGTGAGTTCACATTTTACAGGTAGCTCGTGTGCATTGAAGGAATAGTAAAATTTGTGAAAACCTTGTCTGACAAGGTGTAATATGTATATTACATCATAGGGTGGACATTTTTTTACTTGACAGTTTGGAATTGTAATTTTCCCATGTCCTTGGTTCTTTGACACACATGAAAGTATTGTTACTATTTGTAATTTCATTAATTTGTTTTCATATTATGGTATTTTCAGAGGGGCAATTATTTGAGCATCGCCATGAGTGCTCCACAACAGTTTAGCCTCAAATGGAATAATTTCAGTCAGCATATTGTGACTGCTTTTGAAGATCTCCGAGGGGATGAAGAATTCACAGAATGTTACACTCAGTTGTGAGGGGAAGCGGATCAAGTGTCATAAAGTCCTTCTATCAGCTTGTTCTATCTACTTTAAGGAAACATTTCGGGTACTTAATTGTTAAATCTTTCAAATGAACTTTTATATGCAGTGAAATTCGAATAAAGTATTGGGCTCATAATTATGATGATGAATTTTTTTGGAATTTACAGGAGACTCCCTGCAAACATCCAGTAATAATCCTAAAGGGTGTTGAATTTGCCGATCTCCAAGCTATTGTAACATTTATGTACAATGGACAAGTCAATATTAGTCAAGAAAGACTATCCATGTTTTTACAAACTGCCGAACTTCTTCAAATCAAAGGACTGACTGAAATGAATGATAAAGAAGAAACTCCTACACTCTCCTCCAAGGTATTCACTTATTGAGCGATATTATTATTGTCCATCTTAAATCTTTCAAGTACTAAAATACTTATTAATGGTTTTCTATTCTAGAAACGTTCTCATACAAATTTAGCTGGACCAGTAACAGAGCCAGTCGGTGGAAAATCATTGTCTCATAGTCTGCAGTCAGATAATTGTTCAATAATCACTCCCGAGATTGTAACTACTAGGTAAATAACTGAACATTGATCTCAAAATAAACAGAACAATATTAATAATTTATGATGATCAGATAAATATAGGAATTGCCGGCTGATCGATGTATGAAGCCATTTTTGCTCTGAAATTGCTAATCAATGTCTAATTAACTTGACTTGAGCATTTAAAATTGTCTCGTAACAACTCTTCATATTCTTGTTTACTTTAGGCCTCCCACTCCAAAGCGAAAGCGAATTGGTCCTGCTAGTTTTATGCATATGCAAAATCAGTCTCAAAACAATAATGATTCTCAAGTGCCAGTAACTCAAGCTGGAAATACCTTTCATTCTTCGGCTAATTTGGGTGGGAGCGGACTATCATCTGTGATGGATGGAGCCTCAGATAATGCATCAATTGCTGGTCCTAGTGGTGTCAGCAGTAGTACCGGTGGCTTCATTAATCCTGAAACCGTTATTCTTCCATCCGCTAGTATGATTGACCCTTCTGGAGCAAATTTGTCCAGCTCCAACGATAGTTACTCTCATGGTATTATTAAATTTGAAGAAGAGGACATGCTTGACGAAGACGATGACTACGAGAAAAACAACCTCTCTGAAGATAATGACAATTCGATGCATGACATGTTAGGCAATGTTGAGCATGAACAGAGTTCTATGGGTATGCAATTTTAGGAATTTTAGAAAAATCTTTAAATCCAAAAATCTGTCAAATGAAAAGAAATATTCAAGTATTTTGATAATAATAACATTTTGTTATATAGGTTCTTTTATGGCCGGACCAAGTGGACAGGGTATCAAGATTGTTAACGTTGGAACTGATTCGTCCACTCACGGTTAGTAATCATTTTCACGCTCTAACTATATAAGGTGTAATTTTCTCCTCTGAGGACATGGCGAGGGAGTGCTCAACTTATTCGCACATAACGTTATCTTAGAATATTCTAAATTTAGTACATTATAGAAGAATTTAAAGTTTTTATTGTAGAAAATCTTCTAACTACAGCATATTTATTACGATCAGTTCATTGCCAAGTATCTAAGAGATTATTTCGCCACTAGTTGAATGCTATTTTTAACCATAAAACGTGATATTTTTGAGATTTATTAAAATTCCAATAGACAATCATAGATCACACGTGACAATACAATATGGCATGGAGATTTTGATATTTGTTTTATTCTCTATGTGATGAGACTTGGGTGACTAAAGTGCTATTATTGCAATTAAATTTTTAGTAGACGAAAATTGCTTTGGATGAGACATTTTAAAGATTATTCTGGTGTATGCTGGAAATATGTTGAAATACAAAGTTGAATCAGTTCCATTTCCCTATTCAGGAGGCTTCCATCACTACCAAGTATGCTTTTTAGTGGTTATGTGGTTAGTTACACATTTTTTGGTCAGATTTCTCATGAGGACAAGGTTTTGTATATAGCAAGGATGAAGGCTGTGAAGTTGGAATGCCCATTTCATTTAGATTTTCCTAAATAAAGTTGATTGTAGTATAGGTGACATTTTCTTGTTTTCATATCCTGCATATAAAAGCCAGTTGTGTTTCAATGCAATATGGGTTACAACAATTTTTCTTGGAACCATTGTTGTAGTGAGTTTGTCTGTAGACGCGACAATTGTCATCACAAAACAACATTGATTGTATTTGTACAGTAATGTTGAATGACAGTAGTAGTTTTCTTCCGTGACGATGTACGAGGTTCTAATGAACCGTAGTTGACTCTACAGGGTTGTTAGGGAATGTTGAATTCTTTTGAGAATATGAAACTCCCTTTTCCTCTCTCCTCGGTGTGTTAGTGTTTGTCTCTGAGACTTGTCCATTGCGTTATACTGACATTCTGTTGTTGACTGTAATTAGGTGAACGGCGTTGGACAAATCTACCTGAGACAAAGATGACCCTAACCAGAAAGGGGAGACCCAAGTTATTCTTTCAAAATAAGTTCTACGTTTCACATGGCGTAACTAAGGGTGGTAAAGAATCATGGCGTTGTGCACGGGCAACTAGTAAGAAATGCCGAGGCCGCATATACAAACACCGAGATGGTGAAATAGGAATTGTTTTTCCTCATTCAGTGGAATGTTGCAAAAATATGTTCAGGGGTCGTAAAAAGTAGTTGAACATATTGCCGTTGTGTGTGACCCAGGTGTTGTTTTTGACTTTTGTGAGTCTCAAAACATATGAAGATGTATTATTTTTTTATTATTCCTTATGCATAGATTGTTTTTATGTTTATCGAAGATATAAGCATTGACACTTTTAGAACCAAAAAGATTGTATTTTATGTGTTCTGTATCCTTTAGATTCAATGAGTCATTTTATTTTTAATTTTGCACCTTGACCATTTTCTTTTTTGTTTTAAAGAGGAAATTTTTGAAAACTTTCCACAAATATTTTGTACTGGGAGGCTATTACATTTAGAATTTGAGTATGCAGGGGTATCTTATTCACTTGAATTATACGTTCAAGTCAATAAGATGGGTAATCACTGATTACTAATCAATCACGTGATGAAATGATCGTGATCTTGTAAATAGTTTTGTACTAAGCAAGCAAATTAGGGTTTCAGGCAGTTTTAGCATGAAGGATACACCTAAAATAGTCCAAGTTAAGTATGACTGTTAATCACCTTATCTTTTATGTGTGACAAATAAACCAAGAGTAAAATACTGTACAAAATTATTCAATTGTAGATAACTGTGATGTCTGTTCAATTCTTCATTCACAATGTGAATTTCACATCTATAATATAATGGCTTTCTAATAGGGTGGTGTCTTCAATTTTACTTGTGCATAGTAGGAGGTCAGTTAATTAGAGATTGGGCATCATATTCAGATTTTTAAAATTTTGCTTGTTTCTAGATTTATTACTACTTACGATATAAACAAAGTTCGTTTTTACAATTCATAGGTATGGAACGTAGATTTCAAGATGGCAATAAAAAGTATACCATAGTTACAAACAGAAAAGGCAACCCACAATTATGTGATGACGAAGGCTATTCGTATTCTTTCAAAAAAATTAAGAAAAATGGCCATGAATTTTGGAGATGTAGTCCCATCAAATCGTGTGGGGCACATCTGGATAAGATTGGAGAGGAAATCAAAATTGTATCTCCTCATAACCATCCTCCTAGGCCCAAATAACTCTCCCCCCTGTGTGTACCAGCTACCATTTAATTTTTATTCAACTTTTTTTATTAAAGTGAATATTTCCATTTTTATTGTTATTAGTTTACAAGTATAATGTATATGAAAGAGCTCCAAGGTCAGTGGGGTGCCATTATAATTCCAATAATGATGAATAATGAATAGAATCACTTTGTGATCTAAGCTCATGTTTTTGCAAAAAGATTAAAGCAACAACTGTTTTTACAACTTTCTACGTATTCTCTATCCGAATTCTTTTCCAATTCAGGTACTCATTCGATATGACAGGGTCATCTACGATGTAAAATTGGGATGCCGTTGGGCGACAATATTCATGGTTTGTAGAGTGTGAATAGAGTCATTAGTGTACTCTCACGAGAATGGTTAAGAAGTGCATAAGTGTGTGTAGTGTAGTGTGGTATGCATGTTTTTGAAATTTGATACAAGATGGAAAAGTACTGAGAGTTAGTTTTAAACAAACAATTTTTTTCGAGTTTGTGTGACTAGTCATTAACAAGTTGTTAATCACGGGTCATTTTATTAACTGACTAGGTCCGTGGCCCCTAGCTTTACCAGATATAGTGACTGAAACAATTAGTGGGACGCGCAAGGTTCTTTTCCAAGGGTTTTGGTATGTGCTAAATAACACCAACAAGCACGGAGACGAGGTGTACCGCTGTGCAAAATACACTTCGAAAAAATGTACCGGGTGGATGAGAAAAAGCGGAAACCAGTACATGGTGTCTCGCCCTCACTGCAACCAATGTCCTGTTTTGAATGTTGCTGATCAATTAAGGAAGCAGCAATTAAGGAAGAATAAGAAAACTAAAATAAATAGAATTTTATCTCATTCAAATTAACAAATATGTGTATGTACATATGTTAATATTTACTCGTAGTATAAATATCAGTACTTTTCTCATTTGTGTATTTAAAGCAATGATTGTACTGCATAATTATATGGACTTTTTCTTTCGTTACTTTTTGTTGCTTTGTTATTTCTTGGTGCTATCCCAGTTTGGACAAAACCAATTCTTGTTGAAATAGAACCATCATTGTCCATCTACTAGGTACTTTTTTGTGAGTAAGAGTGAGCTTTCACGAGGAGTATACACAATAGGTGGTCATTCGCACAATGTGATAGGAAGATGTGTCCACAAATTACGATGTATTTTGTATGTAAAAGAAATCCTATGGTGTTCACGAAGATTACATTTCTTTATGTAGATTTGAAACCCAACTTGGATGACGTCACACATTCGAGACGGTCAAGTATGAAGACTGTAGTCAATATAGACGATCATGATTCTTCTTTGTGTGGAGGTTTTAGTGGGGGGAGTGAAAATGTGGAATGTTTTTCAAATAATAGTAATCGTCGTTCTTTGATATGGAATTATTTTACTTTTAATGCGGAAGCTAACAAAAGTATTTGTACTGTTTTTAATTGTAAAGCTGTCTTGGCTGGAAAATATACTACTAATTTGAAAAAACATCTTAGATCTTTACACATAACCGAATACCAAAAGTACCAAAAAATGTGTTCAGATAAGTCATCATTTCAGAAATTCTACTTTCGTGATGTAAAAAAATCAAAGAAATGAGTTACTCATTATGAGTATATTATTTTGTATTAAAAATTTACATTTTCTAAATAAAACACTCTTGTATGAAAATGATGAAACATTTGATATTTTTACATTCAATCGAAATGACCTTTGGGTTTGCACATTTAGAAAAGTTAGCCTCATCTTTATTCCATGTATCATACAAAGGTTAATGTAGTTTCCAAGTCATGGAAGGCTAGGACTCAACTTGTATTTAATTTGGTGTAGGTGGTGGTGGGAACATGACATCAAGTGAGTCTGTTGCTTCTACCCAGTCTGAAATCGTTTTAAGAATGAAATTTCCGGATGGTCATAAGTCAAACGAGATAGTGAATGAGGATGAAGCTGTGTGTCAAGTTGATTTGGCTCAGGAAATAGGCGAAAATGCGACGTTGCGTAAGCACAATCAGCCTTCAATTCTATGGAAGTATTTCAATTATGATAAAGTCACTAAAAGATCGGATTGTACGGTGGGGAGTTGCAAAACCAAACTACGAGGAAAATTTACAACAAATCTTAAAGGTCACCTACGAGCCTACCACGCTGCTGAATATTTATTAGTTATCCAGTCATTCAAAGAGAGGAAAAAGTAACCAGTAGCGAGAAGGGTAGGTTTTATCAGGGATTTGACGGTGCAGTTTTCTAGATAAAAAAACAATAATTTCAAAGTCAAAGAAAAATAGGCGTAAACTCCAAAGTCAAAAATAAATGCATGTGTTTGGTCTAGGTCATAATTTATTCAATAAATTTTATTGAAATTTATTCTGATTTCGTTCAAGTCAAGGAAAGTTTTAATGGGAAAATAAGTAAGATGAGTTTTAATAGTCTTTTTCTTAACAAAAAAATGGGTTGTAAAATACATTATAATGTCAAAGGTTTTAATAGTAAGTTTTACAACATTGATATAAGACAAATTACCCAAGTTACCAAAAACCATTATGGATCTGTTCAAGCTAGTGATGGCCATCCAGTTCATTGTCTAGTAGGTATGAGATAAATGAGCTTTGGAATATGTATTATATATTTGATTACCATTTAGATAGGAATATGGATTACATACTTTTAAATGTATGTTGTTTGAAAAATTTGTGACTTAAATAGTACAACACACATGGTAGTATTGTTTGTCTTCTGCAACTTTTAATATAATAAGAAACTTTTTATATCTCGTCAATATATTATTGTATCCCCCTGTGTTAGAAACAAACCTGCTTAAAAATCATAAAGCCAAAGCCTTGTTATAAACCCCTCGTAAACTATTCCATGGTTATTCTGTTTAGTAACAAGTCGAGTAGTCTTTAACAAGGAGTTGAAACAAGTCGGTGTAGTTAAATGACTACACAAGTTTGTGGTTGAATTTCTTACACATTATGAATGTTTAATCTTGATTGACAAAGTATATTTCTTCCTGTCCTAAGGGATAATTACTTTTGATTATTCGGAACGGAAACGGTACACTGGGTAGATGCATAATGTATCATATTCAAAGTTAATGATTGAAGTGAAAATAAATAACAACTTTCTTTCTTTTGAAATGCTTTTGTGCTTGATCGCTTATTATCATAATATAATATATAGAAAAAGATGTAGAACTTTCTTTTTGAATACAATTCTCAGTCGTAGCTACACTTGAATCATAGCTGGAAGTTCATATTGTTTCATTTATTAACTCCGTAGGTTCGGAGACTCCCATATCCATAGGAGAAAGACTGAGAATGAGCGTGACACTCAGAGGTCACCCGAAGTTGATATTGTCAGGATACTCGTACACAATGTACAAGAGATATCTGTCGGGGAAAGAGATCTGGAGGTGTGCGAGCTGGAAGAG
>WJFB01002571.1:0-18307 GCA_009870185.1 Pygmarrhopalites habei
TTGCAATCAATCGCGTCCTTCCATTTCTGCACACACAACCAACCACAGCGTCTCAACTTGCACAATTCAGCCTCAGGGCCCAAACATGCAAAAATCATCTCCACATGCGAACAAAGACGGGATGCCAATTCCAACAACAATCACTGGAAATATCATTCCCCATTTTATTCCCAAACATTTAGGTATTAAAGAAAATACACTTCTTCTCATTTTCTGTAAACCTGAGTGCACTCAACATAATATTTATTGTATCACATAAGTACATGCAGTTTTAGATTAGAAGAAGAAGAGTCAGGGCGTTGGCCAAAAAGTGCATTCATTTCTTAAAAATTTGCCTCACGGGGACAGAGAAAGTCACACACACACAAATAGATACTCTCTGTCCGTCTATTATTATTAGTAAAAAATATCGTGTGATACAAGTATGTATTAAGAGGATTGTTAGTACAATACAGACATATTGTAGTAGAAGAGGATATTCTGTACACGTAATTCAAAGTCATCTGCCAGCTGCTGAATACTGAATTGACCGTCGATGGATCGATGAGGTTGATTCAATATTTAAACTCGTTTCTCCTCATTCAATTTTTGCATTGGGAAAAAAAAGATAAAAAGGAGATAGTGGAGTCAAAAGTGTATCAGAGGCCGAGTAAGTATGTAAGTAGTTGGTGTACTAATTTGCACTCTCTCTGATTTTTGCACACTCTGCAGCACACTTTGAACTCGACTTTTTAATTAAAATCACTATAATAATATCTCTCCTCATCAAGAATCTACAAACAACTTATCAATAGGGTTGTAAATAGAAATGCGAAAAATAAATACCATTAGTTTTAGACAGAAATAAGTTAATAGCCATCAACAACACTCGCTGCATTTTCAGCAAAAATTCACTGTTTGGTCAGTCAAATCGTATTTTTTTTATCCAGTTCGTGTCTCACAGACACCTTGAGTTTTGGAATGATCGCTATTTTAATAAAAATTTAATTGACATTTGCGGGGCTATAGTATAGTCAATACAATTCATGTATAGCCGCTACACATGAATTGTAGACCCATCTGGGACGAATTAGCAACTAAACGGCGTCAAAATCACTCATGTCGTAATTCAGAAGAATTTCAATGTCAATTTTCTTTGCAATTTTGGATGACACTGGAGTAAAATACAGTTAATAAAAAATTAAGACGACTTCAAAGGCTCCTGATTGCGTTACCTTTTTAAGAAGGATAATTTTTATAAATTTTTAAAAATTAAAACAATAAGGACCAAATGAAAATTCTTCTATATTAGAACATGAATGATTTCGACGCCGCTTAGTTTTTAATTCGAATCAGGTGGGCAACACTGCACTCAGTTGAGCAGTTTCATCGACATTGTAAATTATGGACCAAGGATTTACTATAATAAAAAGAGAGTCACTATTTTCAATTCGACTGACCTAAAAAGTTAATTCTGCATCACCCACAGTCCGTGCCGTCAAGTATCATAAGTAGTAAAGAATAGTAAAGGAAAATGAATGATTTTACTTGAGAGACTTAAAGATATGAGTTTGGAATTGAGGAGCAAAGGACCCGGAAGAATCCGGTGAATTGACCATAGTGGACCAAATAGAATTGACATGAGGTCCACCCCAATGAAAAGTTTGGAAACCACCCGAACCACAGCGTGCATACATAAAAGGAGTATTTTGACAACTCAACCGAAAATACGCACAATTATCCACACCCCCAAAATTCTGGACCCCAATAGTCCTAGGGTCAGAGATCCTTTGCATGAAATTCATATCTTCATTAGTACAGCCAGGTGGAATCCCTCTAGCCATACTCTTGACCATCCTCCCAATATCTGAACTAAGTTTCCCGAGAAATCCCATCGGATTGAATCCACCCATCCCAAGTGACCCGAACAAATTCCCAAGTCCCATGAATGGAGCGAATGGAAAGAAGGGAGCAGAGAAGAATGGCCAGTCTAAAAAGACACACACACACACATCCTTCATTATTAATATGAATAAATTATGATGATCATGCATCGCATCATGATAGAGCGGAGAAGAAATTCCTCTCACTACTTTCCCCTCCCCATTATTATTATGCAATCAATTAACAATATGCCCATTGTTGTGTAGAGAGTTAAGAGATGCTGTACAAAATAAATCTCACCAACAAACAAATACAGAGATTCTCATTCATGATTTAATAAGTTTCTTTTTTAGAGTGTGTGTGTGTGTCGGTGGGGAGAGTGAGATTACAAATTCTGTCTGCCTGTACAGCTACATTATTACATAATAACAAGGAGTGTGTAAAGAAATGACATGAGGGGAAAGTGAAAATACTTGTAGCAAAATTTTTGATCATGACAATAATTTCAATTCCTTTTGACAGACAGAAAAATGAGAGAGAGTGAGAGTGAGAGAGGATGGTATTTTTTTCTCCTTCGCCCTTTTTTAATGGTGCACTGATTTGAGTTGGTGTCCGGTGCTTTTTTGTTTGTGTGTGTGTGGAAGAGAGAGTCAATTAACCTAAGAGGGCATCGTTGTAACCTCCATACCCAGCAGCCACTCCACCAGCTCCGTAAGAGTTGCCATAGAAAACACCCGGATTTCCATAGCTTCCACCAAAAGCATGAGCCCCACCCACGGCACCCCCATAACCCAAAGGATTTCCGTAACCACCCAAACCACCACCAGCAGCTCCAGCAGCAGCCCCAGCGCCACCATAACCCAATCCACCCAAGGGACCCCCATAACCACCCAAACCGCCCGCGGCTGCGCCGGCAGCAGCTCCAGCGCCACCTAGCCCATATCCTAGCCCACCTCCCAATGGACCACCATACCCCAAGCCCCCTGATCCAGCACCAGCCAAAGCATTAGCCCCTCCATACCCGAGTCCACCTGGAAAAAACCCAGGGCATTTTGGTTTGTTAATTGACACTCCCTTTCCTTTTTGCACTGGACACTGGACACACACACGTATTGAGTGGGCAATTGGACTCACCTCCATATCCATTCAAGGCTCCCAAGGCTGGTCCACCGAATCCACCACCACCCGCAGCGGCCAAGGCATTTGCAGCGGAGCCACCCCCGTATGCGGGGACTCCGACGGGAGGTGGGATCACAAAACCATTCTGAGGGGAAAAATCACTGGATTAATTAATTAAGAGAGAGAGAGAGATGAAGAAGAGAGGGGGACTTACGGCGGCTATGACGGCGACTAGAGCAATCAAGACGAAGGAGTTCATTTTTTCGGTAAAAAAACGGATGAGAACGATGATGTTCACAAATGGCGAGAAAGAAAGAAACTGAGACGGAGGATTGATTATTATAAGCGATTATTTATAGCAGTCTTTTGTTCAATGAGTAATTTCCCGTGACACAGAACAATCGGCGACTTTTCTTTGGCTTGGGCTGCCATTTTTTTTACGAGCCATTATGTTGGATTGGGAGTTGGATAGGAATTCAAGTATTGTCGCTCTGGTATGAGTAATTACGTGTCGTCATGTCGTGATTTTTGTGAATGATTTGAAATAAATATTTGGAAATAGTTAAAACTTTTACTAGCCATTCAATGGAAAAGCCCAACTCGTTTAAAAAGACATATTGGAGAAGTGGAGAAACTTCTACTATAGGCAGCCTATGAGCTCGTGGAAATAGTTTTTCATTGTTGTGGAATCATTGTCAGCCTTTGTTTTTATTTTTCATTTTGATTGTCTTCTAGAAAATTTTAAATGCTAAAGGCTTCCTCTCATTGGTAAATAACTTTGGGAGGAATTTGTGACTGGAGAGTTAAGTCAAAAGACTCACACGTGGACAATTATTTTGATGTGAAGACAAGGATTGAGTTGTACTGGAGGGTTGTAGAATAATATTTAGAATTTTATTGCACTATGAACGATTAATCCATCAATGAAATGTTAAGCTGGGTTCAATGTAAATGTGTACGTGTGTGGAGAGTGAGTCTATGGGCAAAAATTCCTTTGTAATGATACCCGGATTTTTTGTGTGTCCATTTCCTGGCACCATGTCAGAGTAAACACACAACAAGTCTACAGTACAGTAAAAAATGGAAAAAAATCTTTCATTTTTTGTATCCAGTTTAAAACCAGACTTGTGTTTTGTTTTCGTAGTATCTATTTCAGTTGTGTGTGTGTGTGTGTCTGGGCATGTTTTTGAACATTTGAGTTTGTGCACACACACAAGTGGATAGTAGAAATGCACACATGTAAAAAATGAGTTGATTTTTAGTTGCATAAAATCTTTGATGAATGAAAGGACAGTTAATGATGTGAGATTGGTGTGTGTGTGTGTGTTGAGGTTAATCTTTTGGCAAGGTGTGGTTAGGATGGCAAATTATTAATCTGGTTGATAAAGGAAATCAGAGCAGGTTTTTTTGTCCTTATATTATATGCGTACATAGTGTACGGTACATATTTTCATTCAAACTTGTTCAGAGGTTATTCAAGGGTAAGATTTGACAGAGACAACAAGATGATGGACTCGAATGATATTTATTATGGAAATCATCATGAGAGAGAGAGAGATGTTGGCTTTTAAAATGTTTTTTTGTCTCTTCGCCAGTTTTCGCTGATATGCCAATTTGATTTTGAGCGACTTTATTAAAATGTCTCTCTATGAATTTTCAAAATTTGTTAATTTAAAATGTTTGGGAATAAAATGGGGAATGATATTTCCAGTGATTGTTGTTGGAATTGGCATTCCGTCTTTGTTCGCATGTGGAGATGATTTTTGCATGTTTGGGCCCTGAGGCTGAATTGTGCAAGTTGAGACGCTGTGGTTGGTTGTGTGTGCAGAAATGGAAGGACGCGATTGATTGCAAAAGGGACTTTCACGATTGCCCTTCCAATGAATGAGTGAATTAATTGGCGTGTACGTTGTTGAGGATTGACCCAGAATGTGGGTCAGAGTGGACTGTGAGGATCTAGGAGAGGTTGTCAACAATGTGAATTCAAGTTGGGGATGTAGCTCAGATGGTAGAGCGCTCGCTTAGCATGTGAGAGGTACGGGGATCGATACCCCGCATCTCCATTCAAATTTTGCACTAAATTTTTGGGGTCCCTTATTTTGGTTCCAGCATGGAGACTTAATTTTTTAAATCTGTGAGAGAAAGTCAAAGAGTAACTAGAGCAGACACAGTCTCTCTCTCTCTCTCTTTGAGTTTCTACTTGTTGTATTCCCTCCGAGTTGATCCCTTTCATTGAGGGAGACTGTGGCTAAAGTCCTCTCTGAAAGGGCCCTTAGAATGATGTACATTGGATGCGGGAGGGAAATGTTGGACTTGGACGCCACTCGATGTCTCCGCTATATTTTGACTGGGAGAGAAGAGAAATAGAAAAAAATCGATATTCTACCCGAGTGGCGTCCAAGTTGAACAAAGTGACATGAAATTATTTTCAATTTTTATGAAACATTTGCAACAATTTATTGTCAATTTTTATCTTCATACATTTAATAGCCGTCAGATTCATCAAAATCTACTCCCTGCCTTGATAAAATTAGTTTCCCCAAATGGAAATAAATGTCAACGTGGGTTCGGTGCAAAAAACGTTCATTTGTTTTTTTATAGCCAGAAACACAAATTAAAGGCCAAAACCATTCACTTTCCATTTCATGAAATACACTCCTTTATAATGTCCATGCATGGAACTCCCAATGCACAAAGAAGTATACATTTCAAACCATTTTCAGTACAATAACGAGTCATTATTTATTCAGCATCAAAGACAAGATTCACCTCACAATTACAATCTACATTTACATCCAAAATTCGTAGCTACTAAAATTTACTAGATATCACAGGATTTGAATTTTTTTCCACGATTACATGTATATTTTCCAATAAAAAACACATTTTTCATCTCCAATGTCGTTTGGTCCCTTTGCATTGAACCTTGTAGACTCCCAAATCCATTTTTTTTGTCTACAAGACGCACATTAAATAAAGAGTACAATACAGAGCGAAATAAAAAAAGAGTGACAAATTTGCATACAATCTACTGTAATAGTATAAAATATATCATCTCAATCGCTAGTGGATGACACGACCTCTCCCTTCACCAACATTTCAACTTACGACGAGTGTGAGTAACAAATCTCTTTTCACGATGAATGGACACACAAATGACACAGTCGATTGGATTTAGTAGAAAAATTAAAATCATAAAAAAAGAAAGAGTAGTTAACCTTTACCTCTTTTCTCTCTCTCTTCAGCCAGGTTTACCATCATGACAAATAATTATAATTACTATGGCTCTCCTTTTTTTACCTCCACATCCATTACATCATAGTAGTAGTGCAGTGGACATTAGTCCTGAATCCTAATGAGATTTTTAACCTTGCAAATTTGAATAGAAATCCTCTTAACCATTATGTATTATTATTATTATTGAGCATTGTGACTGAGTGGACACCACATAAATCAACTCCACACATTTTAAATATAATTAATGCACGAGGACAATTTTGGTCAGGTGCGTCTTCGAACCATTTTCTTCAAAAAAAAGTCTATCATTCAATCCAACACGTACACTAAATAGTATAAAAAACTGAACCAAATAACCATACATCCTGATAATTACACAGTACATGTAACATGTCTGTGTGTGTGTGAAAAACCCCAAATTTTACATTTAAAAAAGTTGAAAACTTTGCTAAATAACAGATACAGACTTTGAGTGTATCATTTTAAAAATAAGTTTGTGCGTGTCAACTTTTCCTTATCCGTATTTAAGTAGCCTTTTCTAATTCCCTCATTCAAAATTTGTATTTGTATATTTTGTAGGGTATTTGTTTTTATGAGGAGGTTGGAACTCCCGTTGTCGGGGAGGATGAGTCTGTCGCGGTTTCATCTTGAACTTTGACTGTTGTTGAGGTTGAGGAAGTGGCGGCTGGGATTGGAGTAGTGACTGGTGAGGAAACAAGAGCTTTTCCAGCAGTTGAACGAAGTTCCAGGATAATTGGTTCTTCAGTTGTCTTTGCAGCATTTATTGCTTCTCTAGCAATATTAGCAAGACCAATATTGTCGGGCTTTGGTGGACCTCCTTCAGGAATTGTTGCTTCCACTTTGATTCCGAGTTGAGACTCGAATCGTTGAACATCCTCTTCAGTGAAAGATCCCTGGGGAAGAGAAGTAAATGTTTTTTGATTAGTACAATGATTTTTTGTCCAGTGGAAAAGTGGAGTTTAATTCCAGACAAAAGATTGAAAATTAAGCTGTTGAATTATTTACCCGGTATTTCTTCACGGCGTCATTCCATTCTTTGGGGTAATTAGCTGCAATGATCAAAAAAATATTAAAATTACAAACTATGAAATGACTTGTCAAGGAACCTCAAAAAACATAATCAATCTTCAAATTATTGCTACACAATAGGCGAACTTTAATATTCAAATGGCGTTCAAGTTAAACAAAGAATCCTGCATTGTGCCAGTGGTTTTTTTTTCAAAGAGTACCATGAAAAGCACTGAATACTCTTACAATTAACATTTTGTCTGAATAATCTAAGGCACTTATCTAAAATTTCGGATAATTATTTCAACATAATAATAATTTTCTTAAAACAAACTTGCCTTGAAAAAATGCGATTGCTTTCCCGGCTTGTTTCTTCTGATTAGTGTTACAATTTTTGCACTGAGTATTCAACCAGTTTGGTAAATTTGCTGTAAACACCATTTCAAAACAATGAATTATTAAATGAAACTATTAATCCCCACAATTTATCAAATCATTCTACTTTAATCGAAAACAATTAAAGAGATAATTTACCTTTGAGATATTTTCCGATGCTGTCACATGGTCCATCGTATATGACACATTTCAACTGGAACTGAACTGCCCTTGGATTCTACAAAAATAATAGATTTGATTTAGGGTCAATTTATGGGATGATTATGAGAAAAGTCAATCTTCCATTAGCTTAATGATAGCCATAATAGACTTGGAATTGTGTGTGAAAATCAAACGAGAAAAAAATTACCTTTAGATAATTTTCAAAATTAATATTTTGAAATTCTCTTGGGATGACTAGTCCTTGAATATTTTGTCTCTTGACCCTTTCAAGGGGTACTCCAGCGGCGAAAGTAGCCACACTCAACAGTACAATTAATTTGTACATTATAATTTAAAAATGATTTCTTTGCAAAGGGATTAAAGTGATTCTTTTGGTCTTCGTCTTGGTCGAACTCGAGGACGTAAATGTTATCGACTTTACGATGTCTTTCTCTTGAATGTTTTTGTTCACACGTTCTCTCTCTCTCTCTGTATTCCTTGGAGATTGTGCAATGTGAAGAAACTCTCTAGTTGTTTCCAATAAATCAATTCAGTAGTTGACAAGAGAAGTTAATGAGTAGTCAAGACACGCGAGTAATTGTCACGACGAACCAAACAAAAAAAATCTTCTCTTTATTTCCTTCCGTATTTTTTGATATGGAAATCCCACTCTCTCGTGTGCTTCTGTCTTCTGACTTCCTTCTCAATTTACTAAGGGACTGAAGGGAAATCTGCTCAAATCCTCCTTTACACAATCTTTTTTATTTTCTGTTGTTGTTGGTTGTAAATATTGGACCAACTAATTATTGACTTGTCACTGGCGAATGCTGACGCTTGGAAAAGAAATATTTGCAAAAATGATCAAAATATTTTGCAATAAGGATTTAAACTCTGTTGTTTGATGTGATCCACACTTGACTCTGTCAGGGGGAAGACAAGACCAAGTTGGAAGGAGTAGACTGTCTTTTATTGTTGTTGAGGTTCAATACTAGTTAACTAGCCTCTCTCTCTCTCTTTCTCAGGCAGTCAACTCATTCGAAAAAAAGGTGCACACAGTGTATTATTACAGGTAATGAGGTATACTATGTAGAGGGACAGAGGAGAAGAAATTGTACAGTCAACAAGCAGAGCAAAAGTTGCAAAACACGCCCCGTCATCCTCCTCTCTCTGACGTCTGTTTGGAATTATCATCTTTTGATTGTTCTTCTATCAAAAAAAGAAAGACACAAGAAGCCAGTTTTGAGATGTACTTTTTTGGCACAAAAATTTTCCATGGAGGCTACAAAACAAATTGATGATGACGACGATGACACTCTTCTTGGTTTACATACATATTTTCATTTTCCAACTTTTCTTCATTTTGGGGGATGTGGATCTACAGTAAAGTATTTTTTTAAAAAATGAGAATCAAAATCATGTTTGCCAATCTTCACCCACTACTGCAGAACTGTTATTAGCTAAAATGTACGACAGAGGAAAACATTAATACAGAGATTATGGTAATAACAATAAAAAAGTTTGTAATTGTTTATTTGTGCACCATCCGCCGTCACGCTTCTTGGTCAGTAGAATCTTTCATCTTTTTGGAAAAAAAATGTCTTTGATTACTCCACAAACAGATTCCATTCTTCTTTTTTTTGTATTATAATAGGAGGAAGGAAAAGAGATTTAATGCACTGCATCAGATTTTATCTGATAACAGCTGTAACTCATGTATATTTTCTTGGAATCATTTTTATGAGTTTTTAATCCGGAGAAAAATTTAATTCTTATTTTTATTATTCTTTATTTCAATTCTTTACAAAAAAAAAGAAGAATTACTTTGACCCAAGTTTCGTCTCATTATTGACCGTTTCCTTCAAAAAATGCAGTATGCAAGTTACATACGAATATCCCTATCAGACACACACACACACACGCAGAAATATTGTTGTTGTCTCATTGTTCTAATCCCAAATTAAACAATATTCCTTATTGTCCCAGAATTGAACGGAAAAATATGTCCAGGAATTGTGGGCTCATAAAATTGGGCTAGAGGTCAATTATGGCTGGGAAATCCGGCATTTCTCATTTTACTGACGAGTGAGATTGATGAGAATTTTTACAAGTATTTTTTCCTGAGAGATATTATGACTGTGTTTTATCTTCTTCGGTCCTCACAAAAAAAGAAACAAGGTGTGTGTGTCCTTAAAAGTTGAGGTTCAATAGTGGGGAATGACATGACTTGAGAGAGTGAGATGTGCCGTTTCGGAGCTGACCAAACTGGATTTTTTGGAATAATTTATGTGCATAAATTTATCTCTTTCTCTCTCTCAGCTGTGTGTGCGTATTTATGAGTGTGTGTACAGATGTGATGGACAGGTGTGTTTGATTAATGGAAGCACACTTTTTCAAATGCCGTCACAAATGGCAACCTGTGCTAATTTCTAGGAGAAAGAAAAGGAGAATTGACAACAAACGTCACACACACTCTCAATGATGGTAGGTAATAATAATGAGTGGTCAAGATCAAATGACGTCGTGAGAAACTTTATCTGGATGAACGAAAGCCGGTTCAAAATATACGAATATGCCTTTGTTGTTACTTTGTTGTAGTATTTAGGCCTCTCTCTCTTTCTCTCAAGTTGAAATTGTAGGTTTTGTTTTTTTGGAGTGGTAGTGACTCATTTGTACCTCTCATTCCTTGGCATTGACTACTGTATGTGTGTGTGTGTGTGTGTGAAAATTGTTAGTGTGCATCATGCATGGGAAATAATTTTGGGATTTTTGTTTTTCTAGAAGGAGAGGAAACTGGATTATTATTTTTACTAGGTATCATACTTTGGGTAAAGATTAAAGAAGCATTATAAAGTTGGCTGTAGGATATTTCTCATAAACTGACAAACGAGAGTAGTCTAATAGCTGCATAGTTTTTTCCCTATTTTCCATTAGTTATGATTATTATTATTATTACTAGCCACCGCCGTTTTTTTTGTAACCTGATATATAACACGTGTTTGTACTAAAGTCCTTTATTTGAAGGGGAAAAGAAGGAAAATTTTCAATTGCAGGGAAATTGAGCAATTTTTTTACAGACTTCCCATTATATAAGAAATGTACACACGATGATATATGATCATGATTTTTTATGTAATTGAAGGTATTCTAATAGAAGAGTCAGTAGCCTGGCCAAAAGGGAAATTGCATTGACAGTTTTAAACTTCTGTTTTGAAATTTCAGAAAAAAGGTAGATAAACCGGAAATAAATTCTAGCTTGTTCACTGAAAAAAACGCATCAAAATGGCACCCACCTCTTCACATCACTCATTAAAGGCTAAGAAACGTTGATTGGCGCCAAAGCCTGTGAAAATTTTAAAAATAGTCTTGCATGATTTGGACGCCACTTTCAATTTCATGTGGACGTAAGTTGCAAAGACTGTTCTTAGGTTTGTTGCAATCTTGAGGCTCTTGAGAAGAAAATTTCTTTATTTTCTATTTTGACTAAATGGAAATTGCAAAAAGCACAAAAACTTTATTTCAACACACATTAAACAATACTTAAAATGTACATCTGAAACAGTCTTTATATTTGTAAATGATTCCCCTACTAAGCTCCCTTGATTTTACTCTATTTTGAATTATTTAACAATTATTTTGTTCCACTAAATGACAACAATAACAAACAAAAACATAAATAGACAGTATAATATACAGAACGTGGATTAACAATAATGTACATTTGGTGAACAACATTTAAAAATTAACGGGCTAACAAAACACTGAAAAGTGTTAGTTTAATACTTTAAAGGTAACCAGATCTTCCTTTTCGTATCCCAGCAAAAAACAAAAACAAACATTATAATATCAAGGAATAGAAATAAATAACGGAAAAAGCCCTCAAAATTTTTAGTCGTTCTCATTCGTATTTCAATCCAGGCAGTGGACAGATAATTTATGTAGGCACTGTTTATCTGAGGAATCATATATTTGTGTGACGTAACAATGGCACTAAATAACCGTCTGCATCTTTCTCATCTCCGACCTGAATTTTCCAAACAAATATTTAATATCTAGTCATCCACACAAATAAGATTTTAACAATTTTAGCAAGCGACATTTTTTACCTGAGAAGAAAGTTCACTCAAAACAGCACTGAAAAATTTTCGAATGTCTGAAAATTGTGGACGGTCTTCTGGTTGAAATCTCCAACACTCCAGCATTGTATTGTAACTGTACAGAAAAGACAATACAATTAGTTTCTTAAAAATAATTAAAATTAAGTCCAATTCCCAACTCACATATCACTTGTCGCATATTTAGGCTTCATATTCTTAAGGCCATTTAAAAGTCTGTCTGTGAAGTCAATGGACCAGCTCAGTCCCGGGTAGGGTAAATCCTAGAAAAATCATTATGTCGTTTATTTAATTTGAAAATTACCCTTCAAGTGTATTAAAAATTAAATTTGTTATTACCCCTAAAGTGTAGATCTCCCACAGGGTTATCCCTGTTCAAGAAAATGTGTGCCTTTAATTTGATTTAATTGACAGAATAATTTTATTATTTAAAAATTTTGCTTACCATAAGCCCAGACGCTGATGTAAAAAAAATCAAAATCAAAAAATTAGACGAAATGCTAAATGCTTAAGTTGATTAGTAAACTAAAATTTTTTAGATAACTGACTCGGAATTATGAGAGAATGAAAGATCTCGAAGAGATTCGATGGCCATCCACCTCCAAGGCAAAGGTTCCTAAGAGAAAGCAATGAACACACAACGAATTTGCAAATTGCGATACAAAGAAAATTATAAACATTTAAACATATTTTTAATTTAACTTTTACCTGATGTTTCTTAACATAATTGGTGTAGTCGTACAATTTACGAGCCAAACCAAAATCCGTGATTTTGATTGTAGTCTTGTTGTACAGTAGAAGATTCCGAGTGGCAAGGTCAGCATGGATGACCTGACAGAGAAGAAACGCCATTATATTTAGCTCAAACCCTTTACCACATCAAATAATTTCAAGTACCTTCTTTTCAGCCAAGTACTCCATGCCTAAGGCAATTTGATGAGAGTAATTAATTAAATCCAATGTACAGAGCATTCCAGGAGGCTCCAGATTTTCGTAGCGGCTACAGATAAAATTAATTGGTAATTAAAAATTAATTTCAAGTAGTTTTCAAAACCAACATAGATCGTAACTTACTCTGCAGAGGCTGCCAAATCAATTGTATCGTCTTCAATTTGATTAATAAAGTGACCTCGGTGAGCTCTCAAATATTTGTCCAGACTGCCTAGTGCACAGTATTCGACGAAAACGTACAATTGACCCCGGTTTATGTATTTAGTGTGAGCTCCAATTAAATTGACAATGTTTGGATGATTTCCAGCGTTGCCCAGATGAATGAGAATTTTCAGTTCGGACATGAGTGCCATTAGATGCATCTTTTCAGCATCAGCCTTAAGGGTCTTGACAGCACAAGGAACACCATCGACCATTCCCCTAATAAATTAAATTAATATTGTCAATAGAGCATCTTTTGTAGAATCACAATGGACACGGGTGGATTAGTATACGCAATCCGAAGTCTGTTTGATTTGGCTGTAATTTGACGGACAGCTTTCTGAGCAACGTTTAAATTGATAATCGTTCAGGCGATTGTTTTCTTTGACCTGCAGAGGTCAAAGGGTAAACGGGTGCAGGCACGGATTGGAATTCGACTGTAATGATAACTGTCCTATCCAGCGCTCAAAAAATACAAGTGGCGTTCAAGTTTTTTCTTTTTAATTTGCCTGCTTAACTTTTGACCTCTACAGGTCAAAGAAAGCCTTCACCTAAAGAACTGTCCATTTAAATATTGGTTTGAAGGTCTAAACAACTTATCTGTCAAATTGAACAGACATCAAACTGCCTATAGTAATTTTCCCATGTCCTTTATTGAAAAAACTGACAAAAAATGAAAGATTACTTTGTCACCAAGCCAAATTGGCCACTGCCAAGAACATCATCCATATCTAAAATTTGCACAATTCAAAATTAACATTATCATCCACCAATTGTCAAAATAAGAACATAATTTTAATGAAAAACTTACCCATGGAAAATCTCCTTTCAGCAACCTCAAATCGTTGATTGTATGGAATAATGTATGGATTTTCAACGGGAAGTACTCCTTTCTCGATAAATTTGGGTTTACCCTTGTTAAACTCTTCCAACTCCGTCATGGACAGGACATTCTAAAAATTTGATAACCCGTTATTCATCCCGTTCAAGCGAATATCAATTTCCACAATTGGATAACAAACCTGTTGGGACAATCGCTTCTTTCTTTGATAACGTTTAAAGAAAATGAATCCCAAAATCCCGACAATCAACAGTGTAATCAACATTGTCAACAAAATTGGGAGTAAATGACTACTGGAATGGTCATGGACACCCAGTCGAAGAAAAAATTGATGTTTGTCTTGACTTAAAGAGGATACAAAAGTGTCCACAGAATCCAATTGAAATTTGTAGGGTAAAACTAAAACATTTTCATCCTCGTCAGAGTCCGAATCGGAGGAAGCTGTTACTTCAGAGTCGGCAAGGAGAAGAGCTGGATCTTGGTCAATTTTCGGTGTCAAACATTGTAACGTCTCGGGAGTTGTAATGTTACAAGGCTATAGGTATTAGATAAATCAAAAATTAGTTTTTGAATAATTCACAGTGTAATTTGATTACTGTGTTTTGTATTTCTCACTCCGAAATACTCAGTATTGTTGAGAGTAACGACGAACAGAGCAGATTGGACAGCTTCGAAGTGACGACCTTAAATTTTAGAAATATTTTTTCAACATCAACGAATTGAAGCTTTAGAGAAGAGAAAGTAAAAATAGTTCACCTTCTGCTGTCACATGACTTCCGCCTTTCAGTGTCCCGTGAACGACACTGTACCGAGTCCGAAGAATGATTGGGTTATCCAGGTAACTGAAGATGGGTGGCAGGATCTTTTCATTGTCGTCCATTTTTAATGTTATGTCAAATGTGCCTCTTTCAAAGAAACTTCCAGTGGTACAATTTATACTCGAATTGTCTCGCCTTGATATCAAAAAATAATCAGAGATATTCAAAAAATTAAAAAGGATGGCCTCCATATGGACTATTAGGATACTTTATTTACGATGACCCTTTCCTTGGGGGAATTGCTTTTCTTGACCTCCAGAGGTCAAAGTAGAGCTCTGTTTACAAAATTTTACAATTTCGACACCGTACCAGGAATCTTCCTGTTGCTTCTAAAGTACTACGCCATCCAAATGAGCAACAAATGAAAGCAATCGGCGTCGAAGTTACACAATTTTATAATCAAAGTGAAAACTGTACTCTCACCTCAAGAGGTCAAGGCCCCAATAAATGTCCTAATAGCCCATGTAATACCAGCCATTTCCCTTCCTTCTTTTGAATTTTAAATGAAATTTCTTTCTATAATTTACCTTGTTATGTGACACGGGATTTCTCCTACAAACGCCAGGACTTCCCTACCCGCATCCAAATTCTCTCCAAAAATTTGGAGTTTTGTTCCTCCCCGCAGTGGACCATTCATAGGAAAAATTTGAATAATCTTAACGTTGACAAATGTAAAATTGTCACTAGACTCCATCGCGACATCCGAACTTCGGATGACAATAGGGCCACTCCGAGGTCCTCCAGCCCCTTTTCTTATACGACATGAGATTTGACCTGGTGAGAGCGGGATTGTAGGCCGACGAGGAATGACATTACATTGAACTCCAGCAATATTCACAAGTAAATATAAATTCTGAAATTTAATTAAAAAACAAATCCATCATTAATTAATGTAAAAGAAGGTTCAAATTAAAAATCACAGGAAATCTCACGTTTCTCTTGAGTTCTTCATCAAAATTGACCAGATTTATTGTGACCAGAGTTCCTCCTTCGATTGGCCCCGACTTGGGATAGAATGAAACGATCTGTGGATTTGTACAGTTTTCACGGGATGAGAACCAGTCATCTCCAGGACAGTGTCGAGCTTTGAGACAACTTTGTCTCCGGCCACACCACCCACATTCCAGATTTGGGTCAAGGGCAGCACAACCAATACATGTTTTGGCGAGGTCAGGACATTGGACTGGTTCGGAGGAGGAGGCAGGGGTAGAACACTTTTCCGGGTTTCGGTACGAAATCCAATCTTCCGGGATCACGCGCGTTTCTTCGGAATCTTCAGTGGAACACAGGCTTGTGATTGTACATCTTTTAAATAGAAAAATAATTAGCTAACTGCACTTCTGGTCTGATTTGTGGCCCCGGACAAAAAAGTGGTTTTTAGATATTTATGCTTACTTTGTTTGTGAACTACACCAGCCACAGAATGGATCTCTACTCTGGACACAGTCCGTACAACTGTCAAATTTTTTGCAAGTACTATGAACCGACATTTTCGTCACCTGAAAAATTAAAAAAATTCATTATATCTAGATTTCAAAAAAATGTGATGAAAGAAAAGAAAATATTTTTACCTTTCGCTCTGTAAGTACATAAAGATGATTGCCAGATGTATCAAAAACCAAATCTGACTTGATTCGATGACCTTCGTCTATCCTGACCGAATCGTACTGGACAGCTTTCTCCATATTTTCAATGACTAGCTAAATTAAATCAAAGACAAAATACAGCATGTCAAAAATTCGTTCTCGGCTTTGAATCAAATTTTAAGAAATTCAATAGAAAACCTTTTTAATGTTTCCGTCGTGTGTCCCCAAAAATGCGACAGTGAAATCACTCACAGTCGTGACAGCAATGGCGGAAATTAAACCATTAAATGTGGACACTGCATTGGCCACTATGGTCATTTGACCTCCGAAAGGGCTGTTGAGGGGACTTCCACAAAAATCTTCTGTGATCACTGCCGACTGTCAAAAAAATCAAGATTTTGCAATAATAGAAGAAAATATTTTGAAGTTTTGTCAATATAAGTAAAATTACATCTTGAACACACGGAGCATCCGTCTTGATAAAATCCAAGCCTCTATTTCCTTTCCCATTGAAACAGGACTGGATGCTGTACCAATTAAAATTAATTTTTATTATTAAATAATGAAAAATCATATTTTGCGGCTAAAATAATAGGAGGACATTCATTTTTCGTAGGAAAATACTCAAATTTTGCGAAATGTTTAATTGGACGTTCCCGAGAAATTAAATAAACCATCTTCGTAGTATTCGTTTCTCTAAAAACCATTTTCAATTATAAAAGTAAATTGGTGAACTTCGACGCCGCTGGGCTCATTTTCATTTGTGAGGGGCAATGGTTAATACTAGTTTAATTGTCGGAAACTAGTGGTGTGCAAAATTTCAGAATTTCCGTAGAAATGAAAATGTTTTTGCTCTTTTAAAAAATTTCTTGCCTTTCTTGAAATTTTTTCCTTACGTCCCTCATAGGAAAAATACAGAGAGCAGCTTCACTCCTCGAATTAGCCTTGGCACTTCCAGGGAAGGATGGCGCCGAAAAACTAATTAATAAAATTCCCTTTATACATAAAAGCTTGTAAAATATTTCCCCATCAACTAATGTAAAGTACCTTGCATACAGCACATCATCTCCTTCCGCATCCTCCAAATCCTTAGCCAACTCTGGTCCAGCCCTGTACAAATGTGCAGCCTGAACCAGACCATACCTCCTTCCATTCCCACTACAGTCAATAGGAATTTCCGCATACGATTTGTAATTAGGATCCTTCTGACAAACCCTAATTAATTTAGATACATAAGTAGGCCGAGCCCTACTAAAGTTATCCCTTTTCTGTACGGACACAAAGTATGAGAATCCTTTCGATTCAAACCCATAAACATAATTCACTGGAAATTCCACCCGATCCTTGATAGAAATCCTTGCTTTTGACCCTGCATAATCCAGTACATGTAGGTCATCACTTTGTCTACCACCAGAAATAAGATTCCTTGAAGACACTGAAGGGATATCTGGCCTATGCCTTGAAATCCCCGTGTAGGTTGTAGCAACATTAAGAACTAATGAATCATCCGGTCCGGGTGCAATAAAACCGATTGTACTAGAATTCCCATCATTTGCAACAATCGGTCTGTCCACAATCTCAGCTTGAGCTGTAGATAAGTTTCCGGTTAGATCCGTCAAAAAACACAATCCTTGATAAGCACTCCAACAATTAATTAATTTAGACTCTACATAGTCAATCAATAATAATTTATTATAATTATCCATTTTCTTTTTCTTAGAACTAAGATGTGGATCATCAGACCCGGATGACTCATCATCTGGACAAATTCGATCTCGATATCCTAAACAGTCTGGATTATCCTCTACTGGGCCATTATGCCACTCTGCTAACACTTCAAGTTTCGGACTGAGTTGAAAAATCCGATTGACCGCTCCCACATAAACAGTCCCCGAAAATTTGTGCACAACCAAATGATTATTTTTGGAATGGGGATTTTGGAATGTGGACACGATGGGTGAACACTCACAGTTGAACACTAGATAAATACACAAATTTAAAATGAGCAGTGTC
>WJFB01002572.1:0-18307 GCA_009870185.1 Pygmarrhopalites habei
TGATATCCTCCAAAAAAATCCGATCGAAAAATCATCAATAGCACCGTCAAAACTCAGCTGTCCACACTTACCTCCCGTCCACACTTTCCCGTGTCGACCTTACATCAAAATTTGCCGAAGATACACTCCACGATATTTGAAATGTGAAAAACTTTTCTGAACTTAAAGACCAAACCCTCTCCGGGAACAATTTTGTCAGTGCTGTGTAGCCTACCTCAAAATTTATTTCATATCCCAACTGTGCTATCAAGTTAGATCGAATCATATGTCTATACCTATCCTTATTACTATTTCCCTTCAACCATTCAAAATCCCTACTAATATTTAACAAAAGTTGATACTTCCCAATGACAGAATCTGGTCGAGGGACAAACATCTCATTTTTAATTCCAAAAGTCAACCGTACAATCTTGTCCATGATATCATTCAAATGTGCCATCCTAGAATTGAATGATATTACTGTGAATCCTAACTGGTCCAACTGTTTAACAGAGATGACCACCCTTTTCGAATGTAGGAACAATTCGATGACTACTCAGTATCGACGTGTAAGAAATGAGAAGGAGTACAGTACAAAATAACCATACACTGTACATCCAACGCGCATGCGTCAGACTTCCACCTCCCGAGTCCACCTGATTGACCAGAGGGATCAACACAATTTGAATCGCCCGCTGTAGGCTTACCGAATATTTTAGAAGATAAGAAAGACACAACGCGGATACGAGAAGACTTGTCCACACAGACCCTGAGAAAGGGTCAACAAGGTCAAGGAAACATGGACGGAGGTCATGTGCCCTCGGCATGCTGTACAACAGGGAATAGTACGAATATTCATATAGAATATTGTTCCTTATTTTTGTGTACCCCAAGGGTAAACTCGAAGGGACCATGTAGTCACAAGAATACTTGTGTTGACAACTTTCATAATTAATTTCGTAATTTTCCATCATGACAGTGAAATTTCGGTGGAGGGAAATGGTCCTCACAATAATGAGCGATGATGTCTTCTCATCATTGTATGTTTGACTCCATTGTTGGCTTGCCACCATGCTGTACCATTCCTGTGTTGGGATTTTTATACTTGGTAGCTTTTCTATAATGACCGTAATGGGATGGCCATGAAAAGATTGGCGGTCTCTTTTGAACCATTGCAGAATTCTGGAGTGGGTCGTCCAGAAATGAAGGAGTTGTGGTAGAAGAATCGGACGGAGACATATGGGTGTGTCAGGACCACAACGGAGCAAAACTCTTTCGATTTGAGTGGGAAGGTTCAAAGAGTTTGAGGGGAATTGTAAGATCAGGTAATTGAATGGGAGCAAGGAATCATGATTAACTGGATCGTATTGCAATACAATGTTCTGCTTTATCAACAAAAGGACTAGGTCACGTGACTGTCGTATGGTATAAAGTAAACCTCGAGATTCATCCAAACCACTCAATGGTAGACTACCATTGGTAGTCGAATAGAGTAGTATTTCTTTGTGGCTGTTTCATTGGTGTGGATGGTTGGAACGTGAGAGAATAAGTCGCAATTATTTTGGTGTTTCAGTGGATCTGGCTTTTGCTCTTTTTGTATGCTGGTGTCTGTCTCTGTGGTGTTGTAACTTATGGATTTTCGGATAGTGACAGAATGGCGGAAGGAGGGAAGAATGTGGGTCAAGATGTAAGAATTATGATGACCTCAAAAGAGGAGTGTGAGTGATGCTAGGTATTTTCATTAATAGCAAGCTAATATTGACATCCGTGTGTGGATGGATCCAGGATTGCCCGGAGATTTCCTATTCGGGTCGTTATTTGTTCATTTACTTTCTTTGGTACGATCCTTTTTTCAATTGCTGAAGATATTTGAATAGATTGAGACTGGTAGATTTGAAGTAACAACAGAAATAAATGGACCCATATAATTTTCATCACGATTTAAAAAATTTTCGACATTAGCAAGCAGCCAAAAAATTTTCTTCTTTGTAACTGATACTATAATAGATAAAGATCGGAACAAAGGGAGGGGAAGATTCCTCGAGGAAAAGTCTAAGCGAGGATAAGGATTCGAGGCTCAGACCAGTCAAGTTGAGAAGTTTTCACTTGTGTCACCATTTAAATGGTGAAATGCATTTCAAATTATTTTTCAACAATCAAAATTCAATCAATGCTCCTACAATAATATTGCAGTGGAATTATTCCACTTTCTCTGCTCACACTGATACACTTGATATCGCTGACAGTGAGTCATTGTCACCTTGTTTTGAGCACTCTGTCCACGTGTAGCTAACCACCTCAAAAGTAATCATCTTTGTGTGTGGGTTGTTCCGTCGTCAAGTAGTTTTGAAGACTACAATGAGAGTACATCTACACACACATAATAGGGATAGGTTGATTCCTGGAAGTCTTCCTCTCTTACTTGTCCATAAGACAAAATATTAGTCTTTCACGAAACTTTAGAATATCCAATCGAACAACTACAAATTCATGAACTTGCACGTCCACGACCAAATGCATTACCGAATGTAAGTCCATTGAAAGTAAATGACTTTAAGAAATAAATGATGTCAAACTTATAAAGTTATAAGGTTTGTTTGCATGTATGTGTGCGAATAATAATTTCCATTTTCCATCATTCACTTTCTATTATCATTATTTTTGAACAAGTAAAGTATGACGTAGCAATGAAACATTTAATTTAATCTTAATTTTTTCATCTAAATTTATTTATTGTATACCTTCTCTTCACCTCTCTTTCTCTGGGTTCTGAACCAATCAAGTCTTTTCTGCAGCTTTGACTGAACATTCAAAGTCAACTTTTTCTCCACTTCCGACGATATCTATGACCGAATGGGAAAACTTATTTGAGTGCAATAAGCCAGCCTGAAATTTGTCGAGCGCAAAAGTCGATAAACATCAATGTAGATGCTCTCTCAACTGTATGGAAATCCCCGACTTTGATCCCTGAATTTGGGATTGACCTAACAACCTTCCTGGCATACACATCCACTGATCCTTGTGACATCATCCTGGCCCTTACCTCCACCTCGTGCTTAACGTGGTCCAGGGACCCGGGGATACTGAAGGCTTTCATGTAGATAATAAAGAAGATAAGGCTCGAGTCACATGCAACGACAATATTGAATACACTCAAGATCGGATTGTCTGAGAAGTACTTGAGAGCACAGACGGAGCATGCGACAGTCATGCTAATGCATACCAGTTTTAAGGTGTAAATGTTATGAGCGTGACATTGATTGAACAGTCGAATAGTCAGCGCAGCTGTCTTCAAGTCACTCAACACGTTTCGCAGGAGACGAAAAGAAGTGGGAGTATCCCTGTAAAGTTTGTAATATGAAAACAAACAATTTAAGGATCAACAGGCAAGCCAAAGGAAGTATCAAATATTGTAGCATTGAGATAAGGTTGTTCTTCGCGATTTGCGAATTGACAATTCCGAATTGTTCTCAACATGTAAATAAAGGCAATGGAATGAAACGAGAATCCGAGTTCTGTGAGGGTTAACACTTTGCCGTGTAGTGTTGAAAGTCAAGGAAACGTTGTTGTAAGTGGGAGGATGGCACTCACCTTAACCGGCGTCCAAGATTTTTTGTTATGTACTCGACTGTCAGAAAAAATAGGAGATGTGCGAGGAAGGCATAGCTTGCCGACGCAGCATGTGCTAGGAGTAATCCTTTGACTACACTCTAAATGAAAATTACCCATATAGGTGTAAAATTGCACACTTTTTAGTGTTGTAGAGGCACCGTATCAAAATGGTGTAATCTTTACACCTGAGGAGGTGTAATGTTTATTACTCCACTGAGTGTATAACTTTACACTTTTTTGGGTAAAATCTTTTTTTAAATCTCGGCACGCAGTACACCTTTAGGTGTAAATTTTACACTCATGAGTGGATAATCATGATTCCAGTGACATGAATGGAATTAAAATTTTGAAAGGAAACAACACACTGAATTTGATTAAGATTAGTCATTTATTCTCAATAACAACTACAAGTATTTATTGGCTTTGTGGATTTATACGACGAATATATGCCTTCAAAGATTTGGCACTCACAGTGTTAATTTTAACATCTGGCTCTGTTTTGTAAAAAACGTTGCCAATAAAATTCCACACATTCTTACACTCATCAGGAAATATTAAATTGAATAAATAAAATAATTTGAAACAAATGTCAACGGACTTCACAGTCGATGAACATTTGACCAGTTGTCCTCCCAAGGAGACATAAGTTTTGTCAAATTTCATTTCCTGCTGCCCCTTTACCCAGACACAGTAGGGCTGACTCCGGTTGTCATCTTCGTCACAATAATTGTTCGGGTCAAAGTTTTGCTGAATCAGAATTCGAAAAAAAGCTCATACTAAAATAAGCTTGACCATATTTATAATTAACTATATACAATTGAATAATACTTAATATCCTACATTTTTCAAGACGATGACAAATCGTGACGATTCTTGATTCGGGGTAGCACGAGTGGAGTTTTTCCCATCATTTTTCTTTGAAGAGTTTCGACCCGGTGAAATAACAAAAGGAAGAAGTAACAAACTGAGAGCTTCCAACTCATCTAAAATAATCAAAGGGACTATTTACGTAATTGTATTCCAATTCGCAGTAATATGGAAATATATATTATCTGTCTATATAACAAAATGAATATAATTATTTTTATCTATCTTACAACATACTAATAACTATTATTATTTTGTCTATTGCCTTGTGGAATAGGTTGATCTGAAGTCCATTTCAAATGTTCCGTAACGGCATTTTTCTGAACGGCATATGAGTAAATAGAACTTGCAATATAAAGCCAAGCGTCCAGAAAGTCCAAAGCACGAGGAAATGCAGTGTGGAAGTCTTCATCAATCTTTAATGATACAATGGATTTACATTGAAAATAGAATTATTGCATGACATGAAATTTCAGAATTGTTGTATTTGAAACAAATTTTATTACCATCCCAGGTGAGTCAAATAATCTTGGCCAACCCTTCATAAATTCAACCAGTGAGAAAGATTCAAGTCCAATTTCTTGTCGGCGGAGATTGACGGTTCGTCCCATTTTAATGAGAATGTCAGCCCGTGGACCTTCATTATTCTTAAGCCAAAGTTTGTCCTTCTGCAAGATCTCGACGGAGTAATTGTCACCACCTGTACATAAATCATAAATTACACAACCGTATTGTTACAAATTATATCACATTATTTTCATGATAAGAAGGTGATATTATTTGAAATTTTTAACGCTATTGTAATTGATGTTGATATTGTCGATCAGAACCTTTTACAGCTGCTGTACGTTCACTGGTACAACTAACAACTGTTTGTTGCTCTTTTGAAGGATCTTTTCGTCTCATATGTTTTAGGCGGTCTACAAAATAACCTTTTGATCCCGATCCCTTGACTTGTAAGAAGGCTGCTTCAATAGGTATACATGGAATCAGAGAGTTGAGGGATGAAGCCCACAATTTTAGGACATCCGCACCGGGTCTGATAATTTAGTGTCTTACTTGTTAAATCGCAACAATTGAGAGTCTATTATTCCTGTTTTAAAAATAATAATAGCATATTTAACTAACCGAATAGTGTGAAATTCCGTCAAACGTGTCACTACACTCCTCATAATCTGCAAGTAATATCCATTTGGGATGACATAATTCGGATTTTGAGCCTTTTCAACAATTGCAGAAAACTGATCACAGACGGCTTTGATTTCCTACAGGATAAATTAATGTTGAATATCTGCAATTATTTCAACCGCTAATTTCAAACTAAGCTGCTGAGTCAAGCTGTTAAATATCACTATTTGACTATTTTATAAACATGAATAAAATACATGACCAAATTTGTTCTATAATTACCAGTAAAGTTTGATGTTCTATGGTTGACTTAGCCCTTTTTGGTTTTGGAGGATGTGGATCGTCGGGAGTAATAAGTTCTAATCGAGAGGCATTTTCGGAAGGTTTCAGTAACTGAAACAGGTCACAGATTTATTTATAATTTCACGATTGGGACAAATATATACATAAAATTGTTATCAGAAAAGTCTGTACATGTAAATATTTTGACTGGGTACACTAATTCACTAATATTCATGATTAACTTGTCATCGTTATAGTTAACTCTAAAGGCATGATAATGTGTGTCAAACTCAACTGTAGTATACAATTGTAATTCAATAAAACAGGTATCACGCTTTCCAAACATGTTTAATATTTTTCCGAAAACCGGATTCTCTCTGACCCACTCATAAATAACAACAGTGCCAATTGTCAGTGTATAGCCAAATGTTTCTACACTTTCATACAATATAATTGAAGTAGTATCACAACTAAAAGTTGATTGTATATTACCATTACAGCTTTTTAATAACACACATTTTCCAGTACCAAATTGTGTCTTAAAATTTGATTGGTCAAAATTAATTAGATTCCACGAAAAGTTAAGCATATACCTACAACTTACAGATTTTGAAATATTTTTGTAGTTACAAACATTTTTTGCTACAACTTTTGCGAGCCTGTGCTTTCCTTCAAATCTCATTGCCCAGAATGTTTTAAGTGGACCTAATTGTAGCATTGCATTTCCATAGTGCGTAAGAAAATGATGTTTTGGTTTCAGTTTTTCTCCACTAATTTCACAATATAAATTATGATGCCTATGTACAAGAAACTCAAGGTATGGAATAGTTTTTCTAGCTATTGTTGGTGACATGGCAATCCTAAGTATTTCAAATAGCATGAGCATTAAATTCCATTGTGCAGAATTACGATCAAATATATCTCCAAACAAAAATGGGAAAGAAATTAATAACACATAAAATTCACTTCCTGTCGATTTAAAGTTTAATTTCCCTGACAGCATGAAATTAGGTTTTGGCTTATTACTTTGGTAGGGACCGTAAAAAAAAGAAGAAACTCTATCGTTTATTTGATCAATTGTGAGTAATTTAGAATTTAATGCTCGAGTCAATATCACTTTCACATCAAAAATTCCAACGCCTTCTAAGATATCATGGAAAATATCTGGACAAAAATTTTGCGTAGAATGAAAGTAAGGTAAGTCATTAAAAATTGAATTGAATCGTAATCCGCACTCAGAAAAGTTCAAAGATAATAAATCATTATTATAATTTTCTGGAGTCCTCAATTCTGCACAACATTTTATATTGCCATCCTGTGTGTTTTGACGGGAGGCTCTACAAAATCTGCAATAAAAATTGGACACAAACACATCCGAAAATCCTAAGAGAGTTTGAATCCCCAAATTATCCCCTGTGAGTTGAAACATTTTTACCTTTATATTAATTGAACTGCCATTCACAATAATTTCCATTCCGTTTTCCCACAAATCAATCAACTCGGCAACTAAATTTTTGAAACATTTGTTGATCCCATACAATTTGACATATTCGTATTTCACAATTTGAATTAAATATATATTTTCTAAAGCTGAGTGCATGTGTTTAGGAAAATCCAAGATTGAAAAATATGTCATGCCCAACTTGTGTATCCCTGCCGATGAACCCAAAGGATTGCATAGTTCTAATTCATCATAATAAATGAGTAGATGAACAATATATTCATTTCCAGAGTAGGTACGATAGTATGTACCATCCACAAAGCTACATAAAAAATCTGCATCTGATTCTTCTCTTTTTCTTTTCAAAACATGCTCAAAGTTTCCTGGCAATTCTAAGATCTTTTTCAAAGACTCCTTTAACGGAATATAATACAGCCTATGATTATCTACTTCAAAATCCACCGTATCCAGTTAATGGCCCTTTTCTTTAATAATTGATCTTCATTCAATATACTTTCTCTTGGCTCAATCAAATACCCTTTAACTAATAAATAAGATTCAAATTTGGAAATAGTGTCTAATTCGGAAAACGGCGTCTTTAAATCATCCAAGTCAACATGTGAGTCCACATTTGAAAGTCGCCTTTGAGCCTCGTCTACAATGTCTGTTGTAATTTTGTGTACAGAGTCAATAATTGTCGAGATTACATTATATGTAATTTGACCATTACATAATAATTTAGATAAAATTTTACTTGCCATAACTTTAGTATCAAATTGGATATTATCCGGCTCAAGACATTCTATGTCAGTCAACGTGTTCCTATCAACTTCATCAAAATCATTACTGAGTATGCTATTACTTGAATAATAATCGGGAGACAATTTAGATATGGAAGTTGTACTATTAGTATCACATGTTTGCACATGTCTTTTGTATGACTTTGCAATACTAAAATGTACAAAACAGTTCATGCAAATAAAATTTGTGCTCCTAACAGTAATATTATGACTAAATTTTAGATGACTCCAAAATATCGAAACGTCTGTAGTGTCAAACTCACATTTAAAACACTTGTACTTTTTACGTACCATTACTACAGTCGAAGTATTGCTTGATGAAGAGCCAGAATTATTTCCAAGTAAAACTTGTCCATTTCTTGTGTCTTCATTTTCAGCGTCTGCTGAATTCTCGTTGAAGGTGGAAAGAGTATTGTCTATCACGTTGTTTTGTCCTCGGAGATTTACAATTCTTTTCAATATTTTCTTTTGTGGTCCTAACTTGTCAGGTAACAAGGTCTGAATGTCTCCTTTATTCAAATCAATGAACAATTCCTGATCGATTTCATTTTCTGTACAGGTAACAAACAATAACAACATTTTAGTGGAAAATTATTAATGTACAAACATCCAAGTAATGAAAATATAATATTTGAAACAAAATCTGTAATTCTCTAAATTTTTGTTCAACGTGCGAAGCCGTAATATTTAAACCTTTTGACTTCCTCAAGATATCTTAATTATTTTACCTGCGAAAAGTCCAATGTAACATTCGTATCCCAAATCCGCAAAGAGAGCTTCCAACTCATCTAAAATAATCAAAGGGACTATTTACGTAATTGTATTCCAATTCGCAGTAATATGGAAATATATATTATTTGTCTATATAACAAAATGAACATAATTATTTTTATCTTCCTCAAGATATCTTAATTATTACCTGCGAAAAGTCCAATGTAACATTCGTATCCCAAATCCGCAAGTTCATTTTTTGTAAATTCATCCATGATGAACTAGTTTTTACCCTCTAAAATGAAACGGCCATATATGTTACAAAAAAAAGCAAAACAGAGGAATGATAAACTTCATGAAACAATTCTTAATAAGAATTTCTTATTTCATAGTTTGGTAATTAGAAAGAGAATTTGCTATTCTAAAAACTACAACGTACCTTGTGTGTGTAGGAAATATTTTGGAAGGTAAAGCACTCTATTATGTCTGTTGAGTACAATAAGATGTACTCAATGGACGAAGTGATAATAGACGGATAAGTTATTTTATTAAACGAGGGATAAAAATGTCAACAAACAGAGTAGGCTAATTATTTAATTGGACTGAGAAAACTTTGAAGAAAGGGACAGAGGAGAGTCGCCGCCATCACACAAGGAACTCTACACCACTGAGAGTGAAGATTACACATATAGGTGTGATTAAAACCTCTTCCAAGAGTATAATCACATATCCACTAATGCCGGTATAAAATACACTTAAACAGTGTAAATGCAACATTTCTTCATTATGAGAAATATTTTACTCCAAAGGTGTAAGTTGTCTCCAGAAATATACACGTATAAGAGTATAAAATTGATTTACACTCGATAACTTTTCCCCAGACTTTAGAGTGTAGTAGTCGAAGAAGAGCAGAGAAAATTAACCATTCAAAAATCCCAATAGAACTGTTAATCCTTTTTACAAAATTTTGACTTTGGACATTATTGAGCCAAATTATTTTGTTAACGTCCAAATAAATAGTAATTACTAATTTGAGGACTAGAATAACTAAACTATAAATTGTGATGGGATGATGCCATACAAATTTACAATGGGTTAAATAGTTTGTGTAGAATTGTACTGGAGTGGCTGGGAAACAACCAGATAGGGCAAATAGGGGGTGCGACACAATGACGAAAGTGACACAATGACGAAAGTGACACTATGACGACATATTATATTTGATGTTTTTTGTGCAGTATGGTCGTCAGATTTCCAGACCAGGCCGTTTTATTTTAAAAGCAGGATGACCAGACTGGAGTCTCATGTTCAGACTATTAACATAAAAAATCAGGTCAATTTTGCTCTGACCGCCAGACTCCAGTCTGACGGTCAAAGAAAGTCTGGCGGTCAAAAACCATTCTCAGTCTTTGATGTGAAGGTCAAGAACGACAAGTTAGACAAAAGGTTTGTCCCTGACCCTTAGATTTTACAAGTCGTCATAGTGTCTGTCGTCATACTGTCACTTTCGTCAGCTATGACATAGTGTCATAGCTTCGGCAAATATTGTGTAGAAAATGTTCCAAAATAAATTTAGATTAATTTATTATTATACTGCTGTGTACGTTTGAGAGAGAAACGTACAAGATCATGGATCATGATAGACAAAAATATGTTCTTTCGTTTCGAATCGACTCGGAAACTAAAAGTAAGTAACAGTAATTATTAAGTATACTGTACAACGAAACTATTATAATACTTTTCAAGAATTTTGGGAGAACTTTGTAGTGAATTTAACAATATAACAGAAAACAGAGGAACAACAGAAAATTCATAGCTAGAAATATAAAGTAAGACAAATTGTATTGTGTGTGTCTAACTTAATTGAAATAAATAAATGGAGTATAATTTGGAAAAGTAGGGTAATGATGTAGATATATGACTCAATTCATCAGAAATTGTTTGAATAGTTTAGAGTAAGTAGAAATTATTGTCATAAAAATAAGCTACTATTAAATATTGCCAGTTTTAATCACTCAAGAAAATTAAACTCATGTCTGTTTTCCCCGTGCTCGCTTTTCCAAATTCTAATCAAAAATAAAGATTCGAGAAATTAAATTCGGTCGGGTAGACCCCTAAGGTGAGCTTTCAACTACAGAATATTAATATAGGGCTACTACAATGAGAATGCATACCCTAAGGGGTCGTTCAAAAAGGTAGTCACACCTGCATGGGATGGGAGGGTCTCTGAGATTTTGTGACAGCATGTGACATGGGGGTGGGAGTGTATGTGAACTTTTGTGACGTGCTCGTGACACATTTGGGGGGTGTGTTCTGACTTCAAGTTGCATTGAGGAACAATATCTGTGTACAAACCATGTGTGTCCTATAGTACTATATACCTAGTAATTGAGAGTTACAGCAATAAGTTGCTCCGTACACTGTGTGTGGCAATAGCGGAGTAACTTGTTGCTCCAATTTTCTGAATTGTATGTTACCGAGCTCAGCCAAAAATAAAAAGGTTCTGTACCTGCAGTGGCCAAAGATAAAAAAGGAGTCACTTCACATAGACCCACAGCTTGTAAAGGCCAAAAGGGTTTCAAGTCGTATTTTTAGTTCCCTGATTTAAATTATTCTATACAGGGGAAACTACTACTTTAGCATAATCATGTCTCCGAAAGCTAAAATTTCGAATGTAAGAATTATATCGGTGATGGAAAAAAAATTCCTCGCATTTCTGGAGAAATGGAAAAACGCTCATTCAACCGCATCATGTGAAAACTCGAAAAATTACTTTGTTTCAGACTTAATATTCATCTATCGTTTAGTAATTAATTTCAAACCAGTAAAACTTTTATTTTCTATCTTAAATTTGTAATTTAATATTTAATCCGCGTCCAGTGAAAAAAGTACAGCTGGATTATAGCGAGTTTTGGAGGGAGAAGAAGACGGATTCGGAAGCTATGAAAGAAAAAGATGAGTTGAGTCGTAAAATCGAAAAAATTAAGGAAAGAACCGATAAGTGTTTTGCTAATGCATGGAAAATCCCAAATCCTGTTCCGTCAACTGCCACTACTTGCAGTCAAGATAATGCTAAAGACATGGTTCAATCAATTGATATGATGAGCCCATCGTGTTGAATGACCAGCAGCCATTAAATTCCACTGTAAGTATGGATATGCAGCCGTCTTCACCGCTAGGTGAGCAAACTAAAATTCACTACAGAACACTTCCATTTGCAAGTTAATGTTTTCTGTTATTACCACATTTGATCTCTTTGTGTATGCAAATAGAGGCACATGGGGATTCAAAGGGTCGCACTCCGGCACAGGACATTGTACGGATTCGGCTTCATGAAGTAAATGAGAAAATTGCTGGTCTGCAGGCTATGGAGCAGGCATCAAAAAGGCCATTGAATGCAGAAAGGCAAAAGGAAGTGGACGGTTATCTGCTGGAAAGAAAGGTTTTGAAGTCAAAATTAAAGATGATGGAGGGAGCGGCAGAGCGTCAACGGAAACGACGACGCCTGGCTACAACTCGAACTGAGTATTTGAAGCAAAATCATTTGGAAATTCATTCAGAATTGAAAGAAAGGGGATTAGTTGGCATAACTAAAAATGGGCGACCATCATTGAACGAGAGCCAGGAAGGATTACTCCGCGTGATCGAGATGATTTATGACAAGGCTGCTTCGGCCCATGAGCGTCGGCGGGAATCCACGGTGAATTCATACATGACTCTTGGTAATCTTCATGCCGAAGTGGAAAAATATGGTACATACATTATTATTATTGAATATTTCCCACTTTCTAAGCAAAATTAGAATTCATCCAGTATTTATTACGAATAGCAATACTTTGCTTGGAACGGAGGATACAAATTGGCTCGAACCACTTTGAACTATAGGCTCCTCCCGGCTCGTGCCAGAACATTTGAAGCTGCTAGACACGTTACAACAGTCCCTGTTCGACTGAAGAAACCTGACAACACTATGAGAAAATACCACGAAGACGCACATTTTGCTGCTGGAACAGTCCGTCATGTCAAGGACTTTTGTATGGCTATGGGGAAAGGATCTGTTCTCATTATTAGTGAAGATGACAAAGCCAAAGTTCCACTAGGGGTCGTTGCTGTGAAGAAACAAAGGAAAATGGCGATGGGCCGCCTAATGACTATTTTGGACCATGATTTTTCGGTGTCTGAGCAACATAAGTTGATTCCGTCAGTGTATGCTGCCTTAACTTTCAATGAGAAGGGGAATCTGACCGCTTCTGGTTCCACCTACATTGCTGTGAGGAGCATGAAGCACAATGGGAGCAATGCGGAGACTCATGGAGAGGATTTGCGGCGGCTCCTTATTTTGGAAAATTTCAAGCCAATCGCCGAATTTGGTTTCGAGGGTGAAATCAAGCCTATCATTGTTCTTTTAACTGATGGAGGAAATGACCAGAGGCCTCGACTAGACCGTCTATTCCACCAAATGGTTCAATATTTCAGAGACAACAATATCGACGCCCTTTTCCACGCTTCTTATGCACCTAATCATCCAGCCTACAATCCAGTAGAACGGAAAATAGCTTCACTGTCTGCTGACCTTGCCGCGGTGATGCTGGAGGCGGAGGAGAATGGGGTCCATTTGACAAAATCCGGAACGACCATTGACAAACAAATGGAATGGAAAAATTTTAAGCCTGCCGTGAGTGCTCTCGCTCACATCTGGGACGGAAAGATGATCGACGGATGGAAAGTAAAAGCAGAGAGCATTGAGACAAAAAGTCGAATGTCTGGGAAGAATGAACTGGCGTTCCTCACGGAGGAGTGGAAATTCAATCATGTCAGAACCAGTCAATATTTGATACAAATCATCAAATGTTCGGATCCGTTGTGCTGCATGCCATGTCGAACAGACATTAAAAACATACTTGGACCAGATGAATTTCTCCCACCACCCCTGCTCTACAAAACTGTTGAAAAGGGACCAATCGTCTGCGAAGATCCACATGACGAGAGTGGGCATTATGGAAATCTTAAGGATCGATTTTTTCTTCAGAGACTTGACCCAAAGCCTGAGTTTGGAAAACTCCCATTTGACTTTCACTGTCCATCCCGACAAGAGTGCTTGAAGAAAAGGATTTGTCCCGCTTGTGGGATATATTTCGTTGTCGCAAAACACATCCCGCCTCACCACAAGTGGTGCCAAGTCAACAACCCACAGGTGCTGGCCTACCATTTGGATTTGGAGAACGAGGCGCTGTTTGAGGACATTGACGACCACATCTTAGACGTGGAGCAAGAACAGGACAATCGTCCAGACACAACTGACATAGAGGATGACGTAGTGTGAGTTGAGATGACGGAAATCCCGCATGATTCACTTGTAACTTTCTGGTATGATAATGATTATGAGGAAATGCCAGCCGGGTTCAGCGAAAGCCACATGGATTGATTTTATAATTAAATATATATTATGTAATTTTGATGTACAACATAGCTATATTGTTGCTCTTTCAAATATACCTATATTTCATATGATTTATTAAATCATTTGTATATATAAATTCCCGTATCGGAGTCTAATTTTGCAGGTACAAATATGCTCTGCATTGCATACTTAAATTCAGATAAGGTTTCTTCTTTATTTTGTAAACAGGAACCACAACGTAAAATTTTTTAACAGATTTTGAGGCTTGTTGCAACTGTGACATAAAATCTGGGGGGTGTCCTGAATCTGTGACACAAGTGTGCCATAGGGGTGGGGCGGTCTGCTGATTTTTGTGACCAGAGTGTGACAAGGGGTGGTGAGTACCCAAAAACTGGATATTTTGTGGGACTACCTTTATGAACAACCCCTAATTATTTTACACATCTATATGTCATATCCGCGAAACAAATTACGATAATTTATCTAGATTATGTACTGTACATTAATACCAAATACATAGAAAATTGTATCAAATTTTAGGACAAGTTACTAACTTGAAGTTAGTCCACAAAAACACACGCAATATTTTGTTTTGACTAATCAACGTTTGTAGTCACCTTTGAAGAAAAAGAGATTATGTTTTGACGCTGCAGCAATTATATTTTCGTGTGGATGCCAAGCAGTAAAAAACATTTTTTGAGTGTAGTCTAGGTCATCCACTTTAATCACAATTTCTTTACCAATCTTGCTCTCCTCCTCCTCGGTTGACGTAACCTATACATATCAAACATTTAAAATCAGGCTTAAAAGTTTTTCTTTTTTTAAAATAGCTAAAAATTGTAAAGGACAAATAAAAGAGTTACCTTAATGGGCTTCAAAATAGTATTAGGTTCAGCAGTCATTGAACCTTGAAAAGTGTAGTCTTTATTATGAGTTCGATCCCAGATCCGGAAAATATTATTGTATGATCCGGTTAGCATAGCTGTGTCAGATCCATTCCAGTAACATTTGAATTGATCAAAAATACACTCGTTGCTGTAAAGTTTTCCAAAACTTTTGCTTAAGTAATCATGGACCTTCAGGGAATAAAAAAATGACATACAAAATTATATCGGACAGCTTTTTACGTTTAAAGAATAAAAACTTTAAAAATATTATTCTCAATATTATTGTACGTGATAAGTTTCGACTGGCTTCGACTCCATATTTAAATCCCAGACTTTGATTGTCATAAAATCCCTGGAGATCATGAACCGTCCAGAATGACTAAACTTCACATCAGCCATGCTGTCCACAATCTCAGCGTAAAAAGTTGAAACTGTGTCTCGAGTTTCTTGGTAAACTGCAATTTTTTCGAAAAAACAAAGAATGTGTACAGTCTAGAAGTTTTTAATTTTATTTTTTAAAAATAATTGTTAGTACCTTTTGCTTGACTTTCAGCCATTGTACCAACCCGAGTGTCACACAGTCGAAGAATTCCTTTACTGCTACTGTACACATACATATTACAGTTTGAGGGATGAAATTCTGCACATGTAATCACTTCCGTCAGATCATGCATCTTGGCTGGTTTGATATTTACCATATCTAAAAAACAATGTGTGTGTGTTAAACAATTGCTAATACAATTACATAACTCATGTAACATTAGTATCTGAAAATGGAAATCAAAAATCTTACTAAAATTTTGATTTTCAACTTCCAGCTTCCACAAATAAATAAACAAATCATCAGCTGAGAGGAAAGTTTCCTGATCAGAATTAACACTAATTGAGTTGACATCGTGTTGATGTGTACTAGCAAATATACGTTTTAGTGACACATCAACTTTGGGAGGACAGGGTTTGACTGTAGGAACCTATAAGATTTTGATACAATAAATAAAATAATCTCTCACTGATTTCCTTAGATTATTATTCTGATTGTTCCTTAAAATAAGATTGTGTGTGTGTAAATAAATATACCCTTAAAGTTGTAATGGAAGAAGAGTCTTTTACAGTTCCAGTGTCATCCTTCAAATTCAACCCATCGACCTGGAATACTTTTTCTGTTGTCTTCCATAATTTTATGATACGATCTGAAATCAGAGTAAAAGAATTGAATGAAAAAAAGCACACACAATATTTTTGTCAAATAATGTTATTTTACCATTTGTTGATAAGAGTAAATGAGCAGGATGTTTCCTATTGACCCATCGTATTTGTTTAATATTTTCTTCACTCTGTACAACTTTGATTTCCTCCATCTCTGGATCATGACTCTGAAATTTTGCGTATTCATTGTATTCTGTATTTTCTGACACGGACTCTCTCTTGTAAATCGTTACTTTTCCACCTTCGTCCCCAACAGCCAAAAGTTGTCCATCATCATTGAATTCAAGGCAAGATATGAGAGGTTCTGACACTATTAAAAAAATATTTATTTTAAAAAAGTAAAAACATTTTGTACTTAAAATTATGTTTGTGAAATACTCACCGTTTTCTTTTTCTTTCTTCTCCACTTTACTTTGTTCCAATTCTCCTTTGACTTGACAAAATTGCCACTCCATTTCTGTATTGTCAGCCTCATTTGGTTCTTCTACATTATAAAATTTTAGTCTAAGATGTGAGACAAAATTAAATACAATTAAAAAAGTGTCAAAAACTTTTATTTACCTTTGACGATGCGTTCTTCTTCTTCATGTGGCTGCATTTTATATATTCCTTTCGAATTGGGATGCAATCTGTGATATAAATAAAGACCTAATAATATGTTCCGTGTTTCCTCTTCTTTTCTATCCCTGTAAATTCAAAGTAACAATGTTCAAAGTTTTTGACACAGAAAATTACAACAATGTCAAATGTAATATTTTATTGTCATCCTTTCAACTTACAAGTAACTTGTCCCGGACCACAATCCAGGACAGATCCTGGAACCGTGACCAACTTAAGTAATGAGAAATTTAACAAAATATTTCATGAAATGAAAAACCCATGAAAAACCTTTGGAACCTTTGGCCGATTTTAAAATGTGTTTGAATCCCTGCCGCTCATTTCATAAGTCAAGGAGAACTCTGAGTCACAAAGGGTTCCCAAAGTGAAGGGTCCAGACCCTTCGGCCTTTCAGTTTTATGATAAAACTTTTATCCCATATTTCAGCATTAAGAAAGTTTTAAATTAAAACTTTTAATTACAATTAACATTTGTCATGTCAGAAAAAACTGAAATAGAAGCAATATCATTTTAATTTCAATTTCCAAAATTCAAATAAGGACTTTGTGACGTACTTAGATACATGATGACTGAGATGCACTGACATACACACGCACCCACATTTGCGAGCATTTGTCAACAAGAGAATGAACAAGTATTTTTAAATACTCATTAAAATGAGTCTCTCTCCTAATTATCTTCCCTCCGCACAAATTCCTGTTTGTTTTGACGGTGTTTACCTTTGGTGTCACAAGATAAGGACTAACCTTCATCTGTGTGTGTGTGTGTGTGTGCCTCTGTCATGTCAAATCCTAATTAGTCCATCCACATTCCATTCCGAGGTGTACCTGTTGATGTGTATTTAAACATGAGCAAAATCCGATGAGATAATTACTTGCATAATGTCCTTTAACTAGAGGAATCATATCTCTTCACATAATTTCCCTTTCTACTTCCAAACATCCCATGGACAGTTCCCTTTATCAACTAAATCCCAAAGTGAAAACTAATCACCTTTGGAGATGAGAGGCCTTGGGATGCCTCTTCTCCCACAATTTTTACACCCCATTCAACTTTTAAATTATTTCAATTAGAATCCTTTTTCCCTGACTCTCTCCATCAGTATTTTTCTACATTTGTACTACAGTTTTTGTGAATAACTGATAATTCAGAATTCCTCGAAAATGGCCAAAAAAATCAATTCAAACTTTCTTCTAACAGCAACCTTTGGCGTACTGCAATAATTCATTTTAAGGAATATATAAATATATTTTTTACCATTCTTTTATTGTTAATGTGTGGGTGTTTATAAACGGAAAGAGAGACGTGTGTGTGTGTGTGTGGGACAGAGGAGGTCAGTATAGTGAAGGGAGGCTGGGAGTCAATTACAGTCAAT
>WJFB01002573.1:0-18303 GCA_009870185.1 Pygmarrhopalites habei
GTACGAGGTCAAATGCCGGAGGCTGACAAATTCATTTCTGAAGTGAAGAAGGCTCTTCTGAAGGCCCCCGCCAGGAGGGAGGAATTTCTGTCTGCCATGGAAGAAAATGTCCACGCGAAAGTTCTCCCTCCTTCCCCTGTTCTTACTCGGTGGACTGCATGGTTGGAGGCTGGTGACCACCACTGGGTTCATTGGACAGCAATGTCAAAATGGATTTCTGATTCAAAAGACAATGGTGTTATCATGACAAAACTGAAAGACATACTGAAAAACTATGGAGAATTGTTGGCCCAACTAGAACGAATCAACAAAATTTATCCAGGACTCCGTGTGACAATCAAGAAATTGGAAGGCAACAGTGTCACAGCATCGGAAGTGTGGAGTGATTTGAAACTTGTACAGAGTTACTTTGAATTTCTTGGAATCCCGTCAGCCAAATTGGACCTTTATTTAAACACGAAACATCCAGCCGTGGATTTTTGGAAAGATGTGCAGATCTTGGATCCTCGTAAATGTCCAGATGTGCACACAATTTTTCCCAACACTCTTTGTCGGTTTAGTGTGGCTACAGTTCCGATTGATGAACTTTTCAAGTATCAAAATTTCAGTCGTATTGCAGCATCGTCCCGTACAATTATGCAACCCACCCATTTTTGGAAACAGTACTCAAATGAAATGCCAATTTTGTCATCGCTGGCTCTAAAGGCCTTGAATGTCAGTAGCAGTAGCGCTGAGGTTGAGAGAAGTTTTTCATATTTAAAGAAACTTTTGTCACCACAACGAATTTCCCTCTTAGAAGAAAACATCAGTGCTCATCTTCGGATAGTCTTCAATAGTGACACGTCTGTTGTACCACAGGACTACGAAATTGATTGACAACTTATTGCCCATTATGAACATACTTGCAATTTTTGTGTATAGAATATGGTGCGTCAAGAAAATATTAAAAGCGATAAATGAAAAATAAAGCGATTTTTTGAGAGAAAATAAAGCGATTTTCTGGTTGCCCTGTTTATTATGAATACATGAGCTGAATCCATTCAAAGCCGAGTACCATGTACCAAAAAGAGGAGAGGACGGAAATAAACAAAAAAGACGAAGAAGCTCTTTTTTTGTTTCTCCTCTCTGCTCTGCTCTCAGTAACATTCGAGATATACACTTGCATCCCAACATGACATTAACTTCACACATTATTGCTAACTATTCAAGGTTCCCCTCCCTCCCTCCCTCCATGTTTTAAATGTGTATTACATAATATAGAATACAAGATAATAACACGAGATATTTTCTCCTTTGATGTTGGGCGAAGAGTCGGTAGAGTTGAACCTTGTGTCTCGGTCCATGAATTTTAGACTAACGATTGACCGGGTTTTGGTCTACTATTCTCGTGGCATTTTGCAGGATTGCACTGAAGGTCACTCATCTTCTCTTTCTCCTCCTCTTCACTTTGTCTCGTTTTGTTATAGTCTAGTAATAAAATGTTCCTTTTCTCTGAAATACTCCATCCTGACTCCATGAGGTTAAATCGTCAATAAATAAAGTCAAGGTTTGTGCCCACAAAAATTTAGAATTTAAATAAATAGTCTATCCACCACACACACACACACAGAATGCATATTCTCCTCTTTTCCTACCAATGCATCTGTATTCTCTACCTAATATATATATCATTGAAATATTCTTAGAATAGGAAATGGAGCCATGGAAGGGATTCATGTTTTCCAATAAAAATCCGCAATTTTCCTCTCCCACTCTTTTCCCTCGTCAAAAATCCTTGACTGCCTCAAATTGAGGATTTTCTCCAACTGCATGCACTCAATCCACTAATAAAAATCCTGGGTGACCTTTCCTTCCTTCAAAGAATTGGGGTGCAAAAATAAAAATGTGAAGGAATAAGGAATAATAATAATCGATTTTTTCAGAAAATTTGTACTGTACGGGATCATCTCAAACTTTCTTTCCTTGGGATAAAATACAATTGGACATGGACTAGTATCAAATGTGGACTGTCAACTTGCTTTACTTGTCCACGGAAAGACACACACACACACACAATCATAATCGATTTCCTATTTCTGATAACCAGCCAAGAGAGAAAACACCCTCGAATCCTCTCGTTTCTCATTGTCAGTGTAGAACAATTTTGTGTGTGTTGTCCCCAGCATTGATACAATATGTAGCCAATATAAATGTATATGTAGCAGAGAAGGGGACAACACGAGCATGTAATGTGAAAAAACTTTTTGTATATATATTTGTTATCCTGTACACGAGAACAACTATGAATAAAAGTTGGGCTGTGGGCGATGCGATGCGATGCGATGGCGATGGCGATGGGTTCAGTTTAGTGTGTTTGATATCCTAAGTGTCGGTTGAGTGAGAGTGAATGAAAAGTACTCTCTCTACATCAAAGTTTCTGATAGCGTGGCTGCCAGACATACGGGGGAGGAGGAAGACTGGCAGAGGGTGGCTTGTTTGTTCCAAGTGTCTCGAGAGTTGAGATGTTGGGAACCTGGCCAGGTGAACAGAATAATTCTGGACGAGAGCGGGAGGAAAATGAACAAGAAAAAGGTTTCCGCTCTTCCTCGTCTTCTTCTCTTTCCACTTTCAAGATTTGTTCCCTTCTCTCTCTCTCTCTCTCTCTCTCTCTCTCTCTATCTTTCTCTCTCTTTACAAACACAATAGGAGACAAAAGAGATTCCGCGACCATGTCAACATCCCCCTTCACCACAATATTACAGATAATTTTGATAATAGAACATGTACACACGGAGTACAAGATGGATTGAGAAACATTGTACGATCCCTGTCCTGCTACATGTAATTCCATTGATATGTGATCTCATCTTTCAACCTCATCTCTTCCCTCCACCCCACATCATATTCTCATCTTGTTGAGTGACAACTGTCGTCATTATTTCAAAAAATTCTCAGCCCCAAGTATCATGTACCAAAATGTTGATGACAAGAAAAAGATTGTTGCGGAGGATGAGAACGACTTATATAATCATAAGCGACAAATGTTGATTAGAGATTTGAGACGAGAACAAGATCCACACACACAGAAATGTCTTATCATTATCCCGTGACACAAATGCATACTCCTGTCTGTATTAATAAAATCCGCCAAGTTTCACGAACTTAAATTTATTTTTGCACAAAAAAAATGTCGGCTGCGGCAAGGAAACAAATTCCCCTTTGAAATTGCAAAGAAAAGAAGAGAGGGGAAATGAGAGTCATAGTTCATGAGAGATACATAACATGGGAGAATGAAGTCATTCCCTTTTTTCTATATTAAGATGACTTTAATGTGTAATCAAATTGAGGATGACTTCTACTATTACTCTCTGTACACACACACTGTCTGGTGCAGTCCGTAGTGTAAGGCCCATAAAAAACCATTTACAATAATCCATGATGATGGGGGCTGATCCTGTCTCTCTCTCTCCTCATACTTTGTTATTATTACAATGACATAGTCCTCCCCTCCTACTCCTTTCTCTCTCTCCCAAATGCATAAATGGTATAATAATGGTAATTCTAATGTTGTTTTCATAATTACACAAATGAATAAGCCAATATGTAGATTGGAAGGATTTCAACTCTCTTCGGAACAGGTCGAGTGTACATTATATAATACATCTCTACTCTATGATGTACTTATAAATTCTCTAACCTACATTAATGCTCTCTCCACACTCACAGTCACACACCATAATATGATCCAGAGGGACACAATAGAATAGAATAGGCAGAGGCAGAGGCAAGCCGCCAACAAGCAGGAGGAGGAAAAAAGCAACAGCAGTTCCATTCACTCTGTCACGAGGAAGGATAATGACAACATTGAAAGCTATAATTAACGAACCCAATCTAATAATCCTGTGTGTAGGTAATAATAATAATGACATTCATCACAACATCCAGTAATGACTGCCGCACATCACATGAAAAGTCTCTCTCCACACAAACCAACAACAGCAACAGCAACCCAGCAGGCGGTTCAAAAAACCAAGAAGAGAAAAGAGGGTTATATCACTTGATCATGCACTCTCACTCTCTGCGTGTTGTACATATACAAGTGTAAACGTTCTAGGGGGATAGTAGGAACGTTAAGATTTTTTTCCCATCCCCCCTCCTTCTTTCAAAGTCATCATAAACATAAACTACGATTGGGGTGACAACAACAAGGGAGAGGAAAAGCTGAAGAGAATCACTTTCAATGCATTCTCCTGACATTTCCTCACCTCTCTCCCTCTCTTCCCTAGTCACCCAGTCACTCCTGTGTGTGCCTGTTTGTGTGTGCACGGACAAGGAGGGGAAGATGATAGAAATCTTATGTGGATAATTGAATCTCCCTTGTTGTATTATCTATGGTCATGCCATGATCCCTCCACCTTAACCAAGGCCCTTGTACACACATTACATCCCATTTCCCCTCCCCCTCCTAACTCCCAATCCGATAAGCATAAACTAATAGCCCTAACCCTTCCCATCCCCTCTCTCAGTCCAACTGACATGGGGACGATTGTGTGTGACTACATGTCTACTCTGGTGGCTTGGACTTCTCAACCTAATGTGTGTGAAGACTCCAATTCCCCGTAAAAATCCACTGACATAAAACTACAAACACCCAGGAGTACATATTAGTACTGTAGTATTACATTGTTCTGGAAATATTGAACTTCACCTTTTCCCTCCTCCCACATTTTATACTGTAATGTAGAATCGTGTGGGTCCTGCTTTTTATTAATGGCTATTGTAAGATGCAAGTCCAAGGTCTTTACAATAAAACAGTTCGGCATTAAACGAGCCTGCTGTAATAGTCTTTTCGTCAAAACTAAGAATGAAATGCAAAGAGTTGCAAGGACCCCGCAAGCCCTTTCTTTTAACATAATAATACAATTCTTGGTATTAAAATCATTTGACAACAGCTGGATCTATAAACATTATTACAGGGTAATGTCCTAGTCGTTACTTTGTTGTGTGTGCGTGTGTGTGCGTGTGTGTAATAGTGGGGTGAAGTAAAATCTAAATGATGTAGAAGAAGGGTAGTGTAAAATTAAATGTAGATAAATGTAATTACTTTGAACCCCGATGGCACTTACAAGTCAACTTTTCAACAAGAAACAACAACATCAACAGCAACATAAAAAATCCTACGTTTTTTCTCTCTCCTTTATATACAGACCGCCCTCCGGACTGTGAGGGAGCGGAATCCGCTCAGCGGATGTAAACAATAAAATATTTTATCCTTCTTCTTAACTCTTCTTCTTAGTCAATGGACAGACAAGAGCGGTACAAGGAAAACAAATTCCACGCTAAATATCCAGTTTCTAAAGATTCCGAAATGTTGTTGCCCGACAGATTGATGGGAGTGTGTGCTGGAACATGTTTATCGTTTGATTGAGCGAGAGTTCTTCATGACAAGCCTCCCCCATAATTATATCGTACGGAAGTCTTCAGAGAACTTCCAAAGTCAATCTTATGACGTAATTTGATGTTAATTATGAGACTGCTTAATTTTCATTAGTATTACCCACAACGGAAATAGGAATGATACAAGAGGATTGTGATGATTCAGATGGACTGGACGATAAAAATGGACGACGGAGAAAGCTACATGGTAATAATATTAATGTAAATGACAATAATTCGTCACAATGTAGTTATTTGTGTGTTTGCAATTGTAATACAGAAAACCACAAAGTATTTTGGAGGAGGAGGAGGAGAAAAGAAATGTGTATTGAAAGGTTGAAAAATTACTGCAGTGGGTTTGAGGTTTGGATGTATGTAAAGAGAGGGAGAGATGATAAAATCACATTTCACACGTACAGTATAAGACTCCACTTAAAATTCTGTGCACGGAGGGAAGAGAAGAGGAGAGGAGAAAAGGTTCTTTCCCAACTGATTTTCAACTCATAATTCTGCATTATGTTCCTTATTTGTTTCTGTATGATGGAGCCGAGAATGAGGGGAAGAGAAGAGAAGAGAGCCACACATACACACACGCAGGAAGAAGATCTCCCATTTATTCCCGCTGTCCCATTATTATTTAATGGAACTCAGTTTTTCATGCATGAGTTTCTCCCCCCTCCATGAATTGTTTTCCCTTCTCTCTTTCTTCCAGTACTCCCTCCTTTTGCGTAGTTACAATGTGGATTCTGGGTTATTTTCCCTCAAAATACACTTTTTCTAACAGCAAAAGTTTCACAATTTCACTAGAGAGATACTCTACAAAGGAGAGAGAATACTTATGAAGATGGAGAAAGAAAGAGAGAAAATGAATGACTGCGTCGACGTGTAAATGAGGCAAGATTAAGAGAATTTTGAAGATGAATTTGATTTGTGTGTTTGAAATGTGATTGTTATTATTTGTAATGTCAGGGAAATGATGGTGTGGTTCTCAAACTTGACTGTCAGTATCAGTGCACTAACACTCTCGCTCTATTTAGCGTTTGAGTGTAAGTAAATTGTACACCTACAATTCGAGTGTGTAATGTACACACACAGCATATAAAAGAGAGACTTTTGAGTGGAGGTACCCCATAAAAATGATCGCAAGCAGGAATACAGGAGAAGTGGAGGAGGCATCAGTGAAATTTTTAAAAATTTCACTTATGTGGATGGTTTGTGTGGACGTTGACATATACAGCTCGGGATATTGGATGAATTCCAAGAGAAGCTCGTAAATGCCATGCCATTTTTTTTCATGAATGAATCCCAGAATTTTTTTTAAAAAGCTAAAGGTACACTCGCTCTCTTCTCAGTTTTTTTGTACTCTCTGTCTACACATTTATTCCTCCGGTGGCATTACATTTTTCTTGCGTATGCACGAGTAAAACCTAAGTTTTACTAGCTAGTAGATACTTGTATCCCACATGCCTGTATGACTATTACGTGCATGTATAATAATCCTCCCTCTCCTCCTCACCGTTTACGTTATTTATTGGAAATTTACATTGTTTTCAGTGGGTTAATTTACATTCTACAGCTCATCCAACATCCTATTCTGTAGTATACCACACTTACTCTGTGTAATAGGAAGACACTGTTCTCAACACACACATTTCCTCCTCCGATTCAATCAGACCTCTGATCTCTGTGTGTGTTTATTTGGCATACATTCATGGTTGACGATACACGGAGCAGTTAAGAAAATATTTTTTCGTTTCTTGTGTCTTGTTAGAAAAAATTAATCTACCAATGGATTTCTCCACTACTTCTCTGTACATATCACTTAACTGGTTACAATTTGCAAATATAATAATAGTTCCTTCCTCTCCCTCCTCATGTACAAGTCAAGTAGAGAGAGAGTGTGTGTGTCTCGTGTGTGCAGTAAGACATTTTTTATGTACCAGCTTTCCTCAACGGGTATTTCCGCGACTGAGGAAAATCTCTCTCTCTCAAAATCTCATTTTCAGATTTCGATCCTCCCAACCTAAATTTTATTTTGCACATGTAATCTCTTGTATCATCTGCAGCAACTAGCTAGCCCTACTATATGTGTACATGAGTAATTCTACATTTCTCTCTCTGTGTGTACAGCACACACACAAGTAATAAGGCGACTAAGAAAATAAATAAAAAAATAATCCAAAATCCCGCTTTCAACCTCTAAGGAAGATAAAAAAAATAAGAAGTGGCTGTGAGGTTGGGAGGAAACAAGGAAATGGTGGAAGTAGAATTAAATTAAATTATGAAATACACGTTCACATGCACTCTCCAAGAAATGCAGTGGGAGCAAGGGACATGGCCTGCAAAAAATATGTGTATGAATTCATCTTGTTAGAAAGAAGACATAGAGGCGCTAGACATCTTCATCTTTTCCCTTTCTCTCTTTTCCCTACAGAATTATTTTTTTCTCTCTACTACTCCTCTCTCTTTTTTATCCATATATTTTCCCCGAAATTTTTTAATATTTTCTTTTTTACCCTCCCTGCAACGTTATTGTCTCGTCAGCATTTCCTGGTACATGAAGAATTACCATGTGTGTGTGTGCCGTGTGCGGTGTGTGTGTGTATGAGCGGAAGTTGAACCCCAGCGACTTTTCCATTTTCCTTAGGTTTCCCCTCTCCTATCCTTTGGTCTGACTGGGGAAAATGACATTTTTATCAATGACGGCGAAGATGAGGATCTCAGATATTTCACTCTCTCCGCCCTCATTTTTTTGCTCTCTCGGATGCTGAAAGATGGCGGTTCACCGGACAGTCAAAATAAACAGCTCCATCCGAGACACTGACACTCAACCGCAAAATAAGAGACAAGTATGTATGTGTACTGTATTATAGTACCTACGATTCACAAATCATGAAATTTTTTTGTTGGTAAGGCCAATTAAGTAAGGGGCTAGATTTTCATTGTACATCACACACAAAATTCTTTGCCCTTTCCTCCTCTACGTTCAAAATTATGACAAGATTAAACGCCACAAAATTGTGCATTTCTGTGCACTGGAAATTTTTTTCTGTACTTTACAAAGAGGACAGAAAATGAGAGAAAGAGAGACTTGGCTTGAAACCACAAGCTCTCTTCCGTGTATCCTTATGGATGTGTGTGTGTCGTTGAAGGCAGGACGAAATGCACATACATTGATCCATCATGTTCTTGATTCTTGATGGAGACAAGCCAGAGAGAGGGAGGAAATAACATATAAACTCGGTTTTTCATTTGAATACACATGCATGTCTCCACACGACCAGGAGGAGGAGGAGGAGACGACGACTGTGAATTGAAGACGGAAATCAAGAGACAGAGACGAGCCAGACAATCAACGAAAATGAAGCGATCCATGTCTTCTTCTCCTACTCCATTTTCTCCATCCCATGTATATAAATATGTAATGTGTGCCTGTGGTTGTGTGTGTGTAGAAATAGTTCATGGGTTCATATGTAGAGGAGAGGATATTACACTCGGAGGAAAGCCCACAAGAAAAAGAGGTGGAGAGATTCTCCCATTTGATTTTTCATTCTCCTTTTATCTCTGGATCGTATCGTGTATTTATGTATTTTTATTTTTAAGGAACATTTTCTATTTTCCGCACTTTGCTCCATTTCCCCCGACAACTCTACACACACACTCACTCTCTCTCGATTCCGCTCTTGCTTAATGTTTCTGCTACTGTAAAGACTGTAGGTGAGTTTCTCGTGTCAATTTTTTTGGGCTTTCACTTTTCTTCTGACTGATTGTTTAAGCCCTGAGGAGCTATCAGCCTTCTCAGCTTTGGAAGGAATGGTATTTAGCTACGGAATGGTTTTCCCGTGTGTGTTTCCTCGAGGAAAAATTTTTTGACACAAGTCTGTCAAACAAGTCAGGGACTCAGGGAGAGAGAGAGGGGGGGATCCGTCAATTGTTATTTGACGGCGGCAGTTGTAGTGGCAGCGGCGATGATGGAGGATTCGAGTTAAAATCCAACAAACCCAAAATCGAGGGACCCTCGTATCATGAGTTGTAGTGTGCACCCCATGGGAGAATCACCCATTGAATTTGACAATCAGATTGGAACACGCAATGCTCAACATATAAGTAGTGTAGTTCTAAAATAGTAAAGCTTTAGACAGCGCAGTAGACACACAAATTAATTTCTATCCTACTTTTCTTATGCAAACAAAAAAAGGAGACAGTAATGCAGATGTTGAGACTGTTTCTACAATGGAAGATGGGGTTGAACAGGACACACTCCATTCACCCATTAGAGAAAAAAGACCCTAGATCATGGAAATGTACTATCAATTGATCCCCTCTTCTTTCTTTTTAAAAAATTTATACAATTCCTTTTAAAATTGACCCCACCACTACGTGTCCCTGAATAAATAAAACAAACACTTCTCCTACTTAGAAGGAGTGTGTGTTTGTGTGTGTTGTGAGTGCAGGTATAATTTCTTATTAGAATTCAAGGGATTGGATCAAACTACAATAAGAATAAAGAGAGGAGTTGCCGGTTAGATTCCGATTATAAAATGCACATGTGTATGTTAATACTGTGTGTGTGTGTGCTGTGTGGGTCATGTGAAGTGTAGTTAGGAGATCAAAGACACAAGTTAAAAATTAAATTAGAAGAAAAGTTGTAAAGGTTATTCTCTCTCTGTGCTTCTTAGTCTTGTATGTGTAGCTCGAGCCGTCCATAAAAATAAACTGGATTTTCTGTCTGTGTCTCTGTCATGTAATCTACATGCACTTTTTTATTGGGACACAGAGAGATTATGTTATGTGTATGAAAGCAGTACATGTGAAGTGCCTCAAGACTTGTGACGGCTGATTTCCATTGCATATTGCACTGCACAGAGGAAGAGAGGGAGAGAGTTGTGCAATGGAAATCAGCAGCACTTGAGTATTCATAATAATAGACGCCATACAATAAAAATGGATATAGAAATAGATAATTTATGTACGAGCACAGACCAAATGCCTCAGTTAAAATTATAACTATAAAACCTCCACACACACACAAAGTGGGTTTGCTCCTTTGACAGTTCACATGAGCTGAACTCTGAACCATCTCTTGAGTTTATTCTAATCACAAAGCAAAGTTTTTTTTCCAAACTGAAAAACTACCGTCAAACTATTCTACCTACACACACACTAACACACTCTCCCTTTCTCTGCTTATTTTGACAGGCGCACCCCTGCACATGGAGTATGGGCCAAGAGAGAGAGAAAGAGAAACGTCCTAGCATTATAAAATGTTCATTTCCACAATACAGGCCATGAGGACTTGTCAACTTATTCAATGGTTTCAAGTTCTAGTTCACTCTCCATGAAATCCATGCAGTAGTGTCGATTATTGAATTATTGACTGATGGAGGGAGATAGAAAACAACTTGAGAAACTCCAGTGACCTCACACTGAGCATGTAGCCCAGTACAGGCACACACACACAGGGAAAAAAATGATCAAAAAACCACCAAAACGTCTTACATCATCCCCATGCATAATAGTACACATTATACACATGAATGAGGAAACATGCTAAATGTGCCAAAGTGCAGTCCCTGCACTTTATTCCTTGTTTACACACGACTATTTTTAAATCCTAGTTTATTCATCATATGTTTCCCCACACGCACACACACATACAAAAGTGATCATAGCATGCGAGGGAGTAGTAAGCACGCTTATCTCATAAAGTCTCTCCAAGAAGGAGTGGAGAGAGAGAGATGAAAAAAATGTGGATTTTTTTTATTGGCAGCATCCATCTTTTAATTCCCTCTTAAAAATCTTAATCGTGTCAATGAAAAATTGTTACCTTTTTACCTCTCTCTCTCGTTAACAATCTTCCAAGCCCTCTCTCTCTGTGAGTCATCTTGTTTTTATTCAGTAGTTCCTTTACACAGTGACTTCCTACCTGAGACCTGAGTACAATATAATACAGCGTGGAGAAATGTGAACCTCTTCAAGTGTTTCCAAAGTTTCTCTCTCCTTTCGAGAGGAACAGTACAGAATTTTAAATCGACACACAACAGTCATCCACACACACACGTACATTTATATTTACAATAATCAAGCTGGATAAAAAGGGGAGGGAGGGGGAGAGAAAAACTCCGTGTTGCCCTCACAAAAATAATACAAGTTTTGTAGAGGGAGAGGAGGAGAGAGAGATGTGAATAAAAACTAGTAAATACACACCCGGACAAGTGCAAGTGTAGGACAAGACAAGAGAGCATAAGAATATAAGTAGGAAGAAGATGGAGAGAGAGAGAATTGAGAAGCCAAAAAAAAGTCAAGCATTTATACGCACGACAGACCACAAGATATTATTCTTAAATCAACCGAGATAACGAGACGAGCTCCTCTCTCTCTCTCTCTCTCTCCACACACACACTCCCTCACTCCATCGTAATTCATTTCAGTGTGGATATCTTTGTATTTTTTTCTCCAGTTTTTTCGTAAGGATAAACATGGCATGGCAATACCATGTTCCTCTTAAGTCTCAGCTCCTCTAAAAGCATAAGCTTTAGCAGTAAGCGAAGATGTTGTAGCGGCTGAGGAGAAGAATCATGTAATGTAATGCGCCGGAAGGGTGATCTAATGTAAAATTCATAAGAGAGAGTGAGAGAGATTTCAAAAACTGAAACTGGAACGTTGGACTCATGCTTGATGATGGTGTCTGATTTGTGGTGTGTGTGTGTGTGTGTGGGATATTATGAGCTGGAAGGTGAGAACCAGGGCGACATATCAGAGAAGATGGAAAAAAGGAACAAGACAGTTCAATTTCAGTCTCACTCCTCTCTATTTTTCACATCCACCGTCCACACACACACACACACACTCACACACGGAGTAGGATAAATATGGAGGAAATCCAGGGCTCCGGACAACGAGACAGCCGAGTGACAGACAAACCTAACACAAAGTCCTCGGTGTGTGTGTCTGTGTGTGTATTACTTATGTAATAATAATTTTTCTTCCTTTCCTTCGTGTCCGTAGGGCGAAGATGAGATGAGAGTAGGGGTAGGATTCAAAGAGATGTTATTCCACGATTGGACTGTAGGTGTGCTGTGTGCTATGTGTGTGTGTGTGTGTGAGAGAGAGAGAGAGAGAGAAGGACATTACATATGTGATAAACTTACTGTCCGTCAACTGCTTCCCTAATCATGGGCTCATTTTTTATTCTTGTCAAAAACTGTGGACACTCTACACGAATGCGATGAAACGTGGACGTTTTTTCCTCACCTCAATCCTCCTCCTCCTTTACTAGGAAGGAGAGTACAGCGTGTGTGAGAGAATAACGTCAGTAGACACACAGAGTTAATGATAATGGATGCGCCTGGAAAGATTTTCAAGTAACACTAAAAGGAATTTACACAAAAAGAAGAGAGGGAGAGTGAGAAAGACACGGACTTTCTACGTGGACGTACACAAGGGGCTAAGTAAATGAGCGGACAAGAAGAAGCGAAGGAGGAGGAGGGAAAGAGCAAAAAGAACATTTCTACATTTTTACACTAATCAAGGGAGGCTGGAAGAGAGGGAAAGGGAGAGAGAGAGAGTTGTGTCGAAAATGCCGAACAAACGAGCTTTTAACTCATGTGTAAGATGAGCTTTGAACCGTGTAGAATTATATAATGTATGCTCTATATGGGTGTATTGTGTAAAAAAACACAAATAGGAGAAAAAAACGTGCGTCTCCCTCTCAGGTGAAATCTGAAACACACACAGCATTCAATTCAAATTCATCTCCTTTCCCTATAAAACTTTGTTACTGTATTAAACCTATTCTGTATGTACACGCACACACACTTTAAGTCCCTACACTTTATTCCTATACCTTAGATAGTACAAAATATTGAAATCCTGTGCACTACCTACTTATCTACATCTCTTTTTTTCTTCTCTCTGCCTCGGTTCATCTTTTACATTTTGACATATGGACACATTTTACAAGAATCATGAGAACCAGTTTGACCCACCTTTTTTACACCTTGACCATCCACCCCCCTCTCCACCCCCTCCGTCCCTCCCGTCCGTCATAACTCAATTGTTCTGTGGGCCACAGACTTTATTCAATTGCCTCCACTTTCTTCCTCCCTATCCTTCATCAAAAGCCCTTGAGCAGCCTTAATCTCTTTTCTCCCTCTTAATTATACAGAGAGAGTCTCCAGGAGGTTAATTAAAATGTAGGAGTGCTTTAGTTTGCTTTAGATTCGGGCCTACAGGTGATTTCTATATTATGTCTACCTTCTATCTGGCCTCTATTTTATTGTATACTTGGTCCAGAAATTAAATGACAAAATTATAAAGGGAAACGAAAGGTCCAGCATGTCTGACACCATTACTCATGCTTATAGAATAGATATATATATTTTGAAAATCTCCACTCCCTCCACTCCCTCCAATATCGTCATTGTTCATTTTATTCATTTACAAAGTATGATCAAATGTCTGACTGCTTTGTATGTACAGATACATGCTAGAGTAACCTGACGCTCAATGAAGGAGGAACTGAGGTGGAAGATTTGGGGTTTCAAAAAATTACAAAATTTAGTTTGACAGCCCCACGTCAAATTTGTTTAAAATTGAAGTAACCTCAAAAATACGTAGATTTTTTTTGTAGGCTAAAAGAAGAATCAGTGTTTTGTGTGGATATCAAAAGAATACACAATGTAAAAAAATGTATATTTAAAACCCCTCTAAGGGTGACTAATAAAGGCTTGTGTAACCAGACGTCAAGCAAAAGTTGAGATATCTAGTCATTATCTTCTTCTCTCTCTCTCTCTTCTCTCTGTCTGTCTATCTTTGTCTGTTGTACTCCAGTTTCAACTAAACTGTATCATCCGTACAGTGTGGTATGGCATTAACATAGACGCTCAACTTTGTAAAGCGAGATCCATTTAACATGTTCACGAAAAAAAATCCCAGACTACCATCTACGTCCATTTTCATACATATGTATTTTATACAGTCAATTTGGATTTCGTTAGGAAAAAAATGATCCAATTCCGGACTGCCCATTTATTTCAGACTCGTCTGTCTGTCAACAACCGTGTTTGTGTGTGTGTGGAGCGCGGAACATGACGTGGGGTTGCTAAAAATGGGCATACAGCCATATATATATATATCAATAGAGGGGGAAAGGGGGAAATCAAATTCGCAATTTTAATTATATGTGAGTTGGCCAGGGCTAATTGCCTCAGAAACCATCATCATCTTGTCAATTGATTCAAAGGCACGTGCATACTTTCCTTCTTTCCCTCTCTCTCTGTCTACACAGATAGTGCAGATAGAAGTCTGATAAAAACGTGGATAATAGCGAACTGTGCGAGAGTGTGTGTGCCAATTTGAAGGTTTTTATCATGTCCAAGAGCAAGGTAAAGGAAAACACATGTTGTCATTACAGAATGTTATTCCTCCCTCTCTCTCCCTCTGTATAAAAATAATATTATTCAACATGACCATTACGACTTGATATGAGGAAAACGATGCTCGTCTCGTCCTCTTACCACAATTCTAATTAGCTATTATTATTGACACATTGGAATAAATGAATCATGAATCTGCTAACCAGACTCTCATCACCTTTTCCCCCATCTCATTGTACATTGTGTAGATACACGGATGGATACCTGAAGAACATGAGCATTTACAAGAAACACACTCATACACACGCAGGCACACATGCACATAAAAAGAGTTTACAACTTTTACACCTCATTACGACCCCTCGAAAATATCTCAATGCCATAAGAAGAAGAGAAGAAGAGGAAGATTTTAAACCGTACGTTTCAATTTAACAAGACTCTGATCAACCAGACAGATGTATCTTACTTACTTGTGTGTAGAGTTGAAGATGAGAGTCACAAGCAGAGAGACAGAGAGATACAGATGCTTCTGGTTAATTCCGGCTTTTGTAAAAGTTGGACTTGTAGTGTGACAGGGTGGCACTCCCTCGTGTCGTCGTCCCTAGAATGACCACATTGTGTCTGGATTACTTCACTCCTTGGCAGTCAGCACCTACAGCAGAAGAGTGTGACAGAGAGAGAAAATTACATACATTATCATTATACACACACATATACATGTATGTTTATACGAACAAGTTCATTGTTTGCATGTCCAGACTTGCTGAGACCCTCAAAGACGGTCAAATATGGTCTCAACTTTTAACACAAAAGACTACAGATCATTCAAACTCTTTTGTGTGTGTCTTTCCCACTTCAGAGGAATGGTCATGTGGACTTGTAGAGTGACAAGCAAGTGCGTGTCAAGAAAAGGAGTAATTTTTACGAGGGATGCAACAGACAATGTTAGCTATAGCAGTACGGCATAAATGTGTTGTGCAAATAATTAAGCCGCAGTTAATAAGCATGTAGGTGCGATTTTTGTTGAAACGTTGACTAGACTTCAACTCCTCTCTCTCTCTCTTGTGTGTCAACAATGACAGAGTGTCTCTCTCTGACCAATGCAACCAGCCGTACAAGAAAAAAGATTATCTTTCTGCAGAAATTTATTTGGAAAAGGAAATACAATTCTTCCGATTCATCTCTTTGCCACTGTACAGTAAGGATGCAATGCGGATGTGTGTGTGTGTGTGGTCACAAAATTTAAGAGACCATCTTCTGCTTTCCCGTAAAATTTATGTAGACAGGCGCCGAGGGTTTTATGTGTGAATATTATTTTTTAAATATTTTCCCCCACCATCCAAAAAACATCACACCTTCCAAAGATGAACGGTTTTTTTAAAAAAAAGAAGTCATTCTAAAGATCATCAAAGAGTCAGCTGACTTTTGTATGTACCCTACATGTAACTCAAGTCCTTGTTTCAGACGCAATTAACTCCTTACAAAATGGGCTTGTTGTAGATGGAAATAAAATACCAGTCGTAAAGAGAAGAGAGAGAGACAAACGTCGCTTTTGCAGCCAGAACTCAGTCTACAAACTGAGCTGCAGTTTGTTAGGGTATTTGTAGCTTGAGAGTACGAGATGCAAGAGAGAGACTTCCCGTACCGTTATGTGCATAAATTAGCCAAAGTAGACATAGTTTATGGGTACCCACATTTGACTTTACACAGTTCCACACACACACGGAACATGAGAACGTGAGTGTGGAACTGTGAGTGTGTGTGTGTGTTCAGGTAGGGAATTAAAACGACAAAGTTATGCTCGCAATTATTCCAGCCAAAGATGCATGTAATGTAAGTTAAGCTTAATGTAGCGGCTCATGTTGTTGGCTAGTTTATTTTGTGAAGAGGTGGAAGAGGAGAGGACATTTTGTTACTTGTTAGTGAGTTTTGTAGTCTCGTAAAATGAATGTGTGTCAATATTTTACGACCATCTCCACTTTACGAGACTAAAGTGCTGACTGGAAACAGTGCCGGAGTGTATATTTATAAGTGTACATAATACTCCTCCCTCCCTTCGTGTGTGTGTGGTGTGTAGGTAGGAGAGGAAGAGAGAGACCCACCCTCATCAATGAGTCTTAATGAATGACTAGAGCTATTCTGTACACTGAACAATTACAAACACGAATGAATCTTTCTCTCTCTCTCTCTCAACCTTTTCTCCCCACTTCTCCAGGATTAGGTAACCTTTTCCAAAAACTGGTTGGAAAAAATTGGGTTCATTTCAACCCATATCACAGATACACACACATGTGTGTGTGTCTCCTTCCAATGGATATAATCTTTTTTCATTCAGTGACTCCCCTACATGACTACTTAGGTTGTGTACGTGTGTGTGTGTACACACACAATGAATATTCTCGACCTCTTCTCCTCCACAAGGGAAGAATTGGAGGGACAAGGATTTTCTCATTTTCCAATGGATCGATTCATTTAAACTGGTCCTACATCATCCTTGCATTTGCATTATAATGGAAAGACTCAATTTTGAGCCCAATTTTGACTTTACTTCTCCATTCTAGACTCCAGCCTGTGTGTGTGCAAGGCTAAATGCATGTCATTTTCCACACACACACACACACACATGTACATGTGTGTGGACTATTATGGGATTATATCTCTCCAGTTCAATGACAGACTAGGGTACTAGCCATCCGTGATTTTCATGGTAAATCCTATATTTTCCCCTATATTTTCCCGGCAACAAACACACAGAGAAACCCGGGTTATATATTGTAGAAATAGACCGGAGCTTATCACAGGCAGTGTGCCATCAGGAGCCAAGAACACACAAACAAATGCAGACACACAAACTGATATTACTTATACTGTCATCGTGATTTCACGTGGCAATTCTCTCTACTCCTCTTTCCATATGTCAAGGCAACCACCACGAGAAAAAAATTGAGCTAAGTTCAGAAGCTTCACAATTTGAATAACTTCCGAGAGGGAAAGGAGCAGTGGGGAAAAAATTATTACGATTATGCCTCTTGTGTCTACATGTGTATATGGACCTAGTGTGTGTATGTGTTTGTATATCATCAATATTCTTGTGTGTGTGTGTAAAGGGTGTAACAAAAGTTTCTCATACACCTAAGTTGGTCACTTTTATTTTTATTATAACTTTTGAAAAACAATTAACAAAATTTTGTGGTTTAGTATACAAGTGCCCCAGTATGCTGTGTGTCCACCGGCATTCGCCATCATCTCTTTGATCCTAGCCTAGAAGCTGGAGGTCAACGTTTGTAAAAGGTCAACCGGAAGCGAATTCCATTTTTCTTAAATCCGAGCTCGTAATTCTGTTTTATTCCTAGGCCGAGGTTACTCACACAGCAGCCGCAAGTACACATTTGTTCGCACTCGTGTACGCAAAAGCGTACAGAATCGTTTTAGGAAGTTAAGTCCTTTCAATGTTGCCAGCCTTATCATAATTGACAAAAATGTTTTCGAGACGTTTATTAATCTACTGTCA
>WJFB01002574.1:0-18302 GCA_009870185.1 Pygmarrhopalites habei
CACTACATATTACATTTAAATAATAATTAATCCATTACTATAATAAATTATTATGAAAATGTACCTTAAACAAACTCGTATACATAAAGATCATCCCTGAAGAAATAAATATTGAAAATAGAGAAAAATGAAAGTGATACGTAATTCGACTACTTTACTTACATGGTATTATCCATATTTTTGTACTCATAATAATATCATCTTTTCACAACCATAATTCCCAGTGACACACACTACCACAGTTGGTAATGATTATAATTCTTGGGAACGACAGACTGGGAATACCCAAAACCAACTATTCGTTCATTTGACGTGACTTGACAACATTCAGAACTCTTTGATTTCGACCGTTGACTGTATTGTTGCCAAAAATCTGTCATTGACGAGTGACTGTCGATTGTTGGTTCCCCACCAACTGTACTGGAAAATCCCCGAGGACTGACATCAGGCTGCATGGATGTGAGTGAGCTACTCACGGGCATAGTGAAATTCCAGGGATGCAAATCAGCCTTTGGGTAGGTCCAACTGTGTAATTTTAATCTCCACTGCTTTATAAGTCCGTCCCAAGCTCGACGACTGTATTTGCGAGTCATATCCGGTGTCATGGGATGATTCGGTCCTCGTTTTTCTCTTTCAAATTAAGCAACAATTAAAATTATTCCACCTCAGAATTATATGCAAAAAACAGCATGGAAATCATTGATAATCGAGATGCTTACATTGGAACAGCTTCGACATAATTTTCATACTCGTTCGTGACCTTTCCATAGCTTATTTGTTTCTGGCGTCGAGCCAGAATATTGGGATCCAATTCAATCGTCGGATAAGAGTAAACATTGTTGTTGATGTGACCTTGCTCAAATCTGGAGAAAAATACAAAGACCATAGTCCTTTTAAAAGACTGAAACATTCAAAGAGAAAAGATTTGCAACTATGATTGACTTACCTGTGATTGTAACACCAGTAATTTGTCCCTCCAAATTCGAGTCTTTTTCGCTGGTGCATTCTCCAAGATTTATTTTGAAGAAATATGGGTTTCTGGGTGAGAAAGAAAAAGGTCAAAAGTGTCTATTGACGAGAGAGAAGCACATTTCCGCTGACTAACTGCCGCACTAATCTGCATAAAGGGTGTCTACTGCTATCTTTGACAGCATTTGTCATCAGTGAGCAGTAACTAAGAAGAACTGAAAAATGATGCTCATTAAATTATTTGAAGTACATATGAATGATTCATAATGAATCACAACCTTTTGCGCCTCGAACAAGGCAATTAACAACTTACAGTCAGATGTTAATTGTAGTTTTCAGTGTTTGTTCAATACATACTAAGGAACTCACGATTGATCCTGAGAATGAAAGTTATTAATAAAACGTTTATTAATTGTAGGCAGAGATTGAATGGATGATGAATTAATTAGCAGTGTACAAATTAAATAAATAAATAGTTGGGGAAAGATGTTTGTGAGGTATTATTTCTTTTTAAGACATCTTGACCCATTATTTAATATCCAGACTGTTCCTGGCCAGGTCCAATCACGTCCAGTTTAGAGTCATCATTTAAAATGAAGACAGTAAATCCAACATAATATATTATTTACTCATTGTATATTAATACCCAAGTACAAATCAAAAACTTTTCATAGGAAGAGACATGGTTCTGTCACTTCATTGTCATCTCACTTGTCATTTGGCTGACCCTTGGGAATCCAGTGGAGAAGAGTCAAACGGAATTGACTGTCCCTTTCGATCAGGACACAATAAATGGCTACGATTTTTCTTACACGTATTACGGCAGGAGTAAAGACCTTATTCTCCCAGTACACCGAAAATTCAGAGTCTCTACTCACCCCACAGTCGCCCAGTCCGAGAAAAAGAATCAAGAGACGGACTTTTCATAACGCCCTTTAATAGTGGTCAACCTTGAGGGTCAATATCATTTTAATCTCAATGGGATTCATCAACATTTAATTCGAATCCTTTTGCAGTCTCTAAATTTCTAAAATTAATAATCTTTTCAGTCAATGAGAAATCAAAAAAAAACGTTGTGTATATTACATATTATGGAAAATAAACTCGTAATATCAAGTTTTGAATTGACCTCGGGGTAACTCGGAGAATCCCGAGTCGGTGCAGAGAGGACCCCTATTCATGTACATGTCATCCCACATCCAACTACCCGAAAACCCCCTTTGTGAAATGTGCAATGTACACACACACACACTAGACAATCAGGAGAGGAAGACTCTTTAGATTTTGGCAATTGCAAAATACGACGAGGCTGAGGAGGAGGAGAAGGAGAAGGAGAGAGAAAAAATGATTTCAAACTTTTTTGCAATGCAAAGGTTAGTGGGATCTCCTTAGTGTGTGTGCAAAAACAGGAGAGAATTTTTTTGTCTTCTTACCTCTGTTCGTGTGAGAGAGAGAGAGAGAGAGTGTAGTGTGAGTGTGTGTGAGTGGAAAATCAAATTAGAAAATTGTTTTTTTTGTAAAATAACACACATTTCAAGTGTGGACGAACGATTCTCACCATGGCTGTAACATCCCCGACCTCATCCTCATCCGGGGAATTTAGCCGAGGCAAGACAATTTTTGTCCTCGCTGTCGTCATCGGGTATTAATTTTTTGAATAATAAATTTGTAAAATTCTGTTATAACTATAATAATACACTTTCAAATTTTGCTCTTCCACACTCTCCAATGATACTCAATTAACTTAACTGTACAAGAAAAAGGATTAATTAAATATTTCCCTTCTCTCTTTTTCTTTCCATTCCATTCCATTCCCCTGGAAGATGTTTTGCAATTCTCTGGCCAAAAATATTTTACCCAATGCTCTCAGCATCCCTTCACCCACCGGAAGAGGGTAAGTGAACAATGAGAGAGAAAAACAACTAATTAATTAGAGAAATTCCCCATTCACCTTTGTAATTACGTTGTGTATGTATAATACAAAAAGACGAACAAATTACGTGTGTGGAACAAGGATAATCAAAGGAAATGAACTCATCATCGACACATGGAACATTGTCCATGTGTGTGTGTGTGTGTGTTCGGTCCACACTCGAAATTTGTAGAAAATTTGGCTAAAATTGGAACACAACGACTTGTACTATATTATAAAAAGACACATTACACACATATAGTACATTCACGTTTCACTTTCATGTTTAGTGTATCGTGTGTGCGAATCGTGGATTGGGATTTTGCAAAATACGACATCCCCATGATATAGATAGATAGGTAGAGCAAAAAAACATTCACATCTGCATTCACCATTCAGTTAAACAGAAGGGGAGAGAGAGTTAGAGATAGAGAGAGACGGGTATTAAAACCCGGCTAAAATTAGCTACTGTAATTTCCATTCATTGTATACATACAGTTAACTCTCTCTCTCTCTCTCTCTTACTGTATATTTATCAGTTTCTATATGGATGACGGATTCTTGTGGGCTCAGAACCCTTTAACCTAGAGAGACAGAAAAAGTATCATCATCATCGCTTTATTTTTGCAGCCTTCTCAATCTCTCTCTCTCTCTCTCTCTCGAATGTGATGTATTATAATTATTACATCCCTTTTGCTCATCCTCCAATTTTTCACTATTTAACCATACTTTATAAATTGACGGGGAAAATACATTCGGGGCTGGATAATCGAGAATTTGTAGAGGTTATCTATGTGACGGTAAAAATAAACACACCGAAAATTGTAGAGTGCATAAATCCAAAAATTGAAGAGTTAAAAAAAAGAGGAGAATCTTTCAGGATTTCACACACACACAAAGAAAACAAAGAGAGATGGACAGTTGTTTGCAAATTTTCGCATTAGCGTCCATTTATTCTCTGTTTACTTTCTCCCGTGATGCACTACTGATTTTTGTATATTTTTGTTTAAAAAGAAAAGAGGAAAGGACAGGAAACGGGGGTTTACTTGTATTGTTTATGGATGGATGGATGATAATAGAAGTGAAATAATCATAATAATAATAAAAAAAAAGTAATTAAAAAAGAATGATGCTGTAAATCAATCAGACTGTTGTTCCGTGATCTCGGAGGATGACGTGAATGCGGTGAAACTCGTCAACGAAATGTGTGGGAATATTGCACTGAGAAGACTGTCACAACCTGAAGAAGATCCAGGTCAAGGTCAACAACAACAACAACAGAAAAAATGGAAAAAACCCATCCCAACAGGGGTTGTGTGTCGGAATGAAATTTTGAAAACTTGTGGAGTGGACGTCCTCGCCCTCACCCAACAACTTGAGTCTCAAAATCCTGTCATTAGTAAACAATTCATAGTTGCATTACAACTCCTCCGATCTCACAATACTTCAGCCTGTCTCAAAATCTCTTATGGGATTGACTTTGGAGTCCCAAGAAGATTCAAACAAGAACCTGAGGCGTCTTCAAGTAAATTCACAGACAATCCTCTTCACCTTCAAAACTGAATCTGAATGAATGACCTAATATTGTTCTTCAGTCTAATGATTAGACTCTAATCCACTACTTGATATTTTATTTATAGCAAAACTTGAAACCCCTAAAAATTAATCCTGGAGAAAGTTTCCCACCCTCCCATATCTTCTCCGCTTTCTCCTTCTGTCGGACATAACTAATCTGGATAATAACATCTCTGCATGGAATAAAACTAATTAATTTGGTAGACAGTGCTAAAAATGAAATGGATGTGTCACATTAACCATTTTAAAAAAATAATTCGGGTAAAATCAGATTTCACAAAGTAGGAACATAGACAACTAGAGAATGTAGGGATTTTGAACCGGGTGAAATAATTTTTAGAATTTTTTACCCTCTCCCTCTTTTTAGCGTAATTAATGCAAAAAAACTGTAGTGTGTGTGTGTGTGGCTAGTAGATTCCGTGTGATTTTTTAAATGATAATAATTTGAATGATCCATTTTGTAGCTCACATGCGACCAGAAAGGCCAATCCATTTTGGTAAGTTTTTTTTATAAAATTAATAGTATTAATATTTATAATTAACATTATATTATAAATCTAGGTCATAATCGGCAGGAACACTTGCACCCTGCCCTTCGTGAGAAGGGAAGTGCAATTCCTCCTCCTCCAGTGACCGTTCAAAGGACCCTGGAGAAAGAAGCCAGAGTACGGGTTTTGACTCAGATTAATAATTTACCAAATTATATGTTGTGCACACTTTATGAACAATTCTCGATTACATTTTTTAGCCGGGCCCTTATCCCGGGGTCCGTCCTCCTGTTGGAGGATCCGGGTATGTTCAGTTTATCATTTATCTTTGTAAAATACAATTAGTTGAGTACACATCTTGTGACAGTACACATTTTTTTGCATTACTTTTCAGGTATCAGGCCCCTCCACCTAAAGGAGGTGAGTTAATATTTTAAGAGGTTAGCAGGATTATCCAAATACAGAAGGAACAGATGATTTAAATAATTAATTAACTTTGGGTACAGGTGGAACAATGGGTATCGTCATGCCTCTCTATACCATTGCCATCGTTGTCTTCTTTGTCTACACTATTATGAAGGTCTCGCATCTCTTTCAAATTTTAATTCTCTTTGGCAGTTTCGACTGTATGACGATGATTTAATTTTTAGATTTTATTCCGAAAATCCGAGGACAAACAACCAATTGTAAAGGACTTTGGGATGGACCCTCAACACCGTAAATATGTCTTATCAGAAGAGTACGTTCCAGGGGAGGAACGATCACTCAAAGATCAAATGTAAAAAAAACATTTCCCCAACAACTTTCTATTTTCACATTAAATTTACTTTCCCCTACTAACAATATTTTGTTCATTCATTTTTTTATGTAGGAATAAAGAGGATCGGGACGCAGGGATTAGACGAAGGTCAAGTGGGAGTGGGAAAGGTCCACAGAGATTCCAAGAACCTCGGAATACACGACTTGGTACAGTAAAATCTTTCTTTTTTCTCTCCACAACTTTCTCCAAACTTTCTCTTTCTTTTTTTACACTATAAATTAATCCTTGCGTCGAAATGAAAAGAACGTATTAAGGTAAAACACAAAAATTATTAGGTCCCACAATTTTAATCACTCAAAGATTGTGTGTGAGTCTTGTTCTGATATTTTTTGAAATTGAGATAAAGAACACACATAAAAAATGTATTCAAACCCACACACTAAAAAATCCTATTAGAGTCTGAAGGGGAAGCAAATGAAAATGACAAAGAGACCATGACACCGTCTCCAATCCAACAAGAATTAGAACAACAACCAAATTTAGCTCAGCAAAAAGAAGAAGTGACCGAAGAATCCCCGACTCGGATTGAACAACAACAAGTGGAAGAACAATTGGAGAAAGTCGAATTATTTGAACAATTCAAACCTCTTCACAAAACTTCATCTTTGGCTGTCCAACAGAAGTTTCCCGAGACGATAAAACTTGAGAAAATTTTGATGACTGAGAAAGAAAAGAAAGTCACAGTACAGTCAAATTCAGTTGACCTCGAAGCTGTCCAAGCGGCAGCTCAACTTATTGTAGAAGAGATCGAAATGCTTGCTCTGGAGAGAATTACCTCCCTGGAAAAGGATGAACAAGAGGAAGAAAAGCCCTTGCAATTATTTAATGACCTCAAACCAGTCCAAACAACGACTCCCATCTCAGTTGAGGAAAAATACCCGGAAAATATTATCCTTGAAAGAATTCCCTTGGTCCAGAAAAAAAGTCGTCGAGTTAGCAAGGACGACAACTGTAAAGATTTGTCTCTCAAAAATCTTGACCCTCATGTCAAGGAGGAGGAGATTCAATTATTCAGTGAACTCAAACCAGTCCTTCAGTCCATGCCTCTTGCTGTAGAAGAAAAATATCCAGAAGAGGTCAAACTGGAGAAAAAGAAGATGGTGGCTTTCAAGGATACTGAGTCCCCTGAAGAAATTATTGATGATCAACAACAATCCTTCGATGTGGAATCAACTAGTAGTCAACCAATTATGGAAGGTCAACAACAGGTCACTAAACCCCTCCATTACCAAGAGGATATGACTAAGCCCAAAAAAGTGTCATTTTCATTGGCTGAGACAACAATAGAATGTTTCGATGATGATGATTATATGTTGGACAATCTCAATGATGATACTGGTCAGATAATTTTCCATACTCTCTCTTTTTAGAATTTATCAATGATAAAACTAACCAAATATTTTGTTTTTTTTCTTTGTTTTTTTTTCTTTGTTATGTCTTTCCATAAAATGCTCGCTTCATTCGTTAAAAACTCAACAACTTACCCCCGTACAAAAACCAAAACAATATCTGCTACTACTACTACTGACTGATTTCTGCAAAAAAAACATTGACCAACTACTGACAATTTGGAAAAATTTTGGATTCATCAAAAAAAAATATTTTTTCATCTCACTCTATTATCGCATCGCTCTGCTTCCGCTTTCGACTTGTTGACAAAAAAAATCACTGAATCGAACGAAAAAAAATATATCAAACGACAAAATGACTATTGTCGGAAAATATGAAACTCAAACAAAATTCTCGTCCTTGTCGGAAAACACAATCTTATACTTACCAAACCCAAAAACAACAAAACTGGTTTGCATATCAGGAATGCGTGATCGAGATGCGAGTAAGTGTGAATTCTCATATCCTTTAATTGTATCTTAATTTAATATGAATCTGGATTTATTATGATTTGGTACAATATAAAAAACGTACAATTATCACAGAGCTGTATCTAAATATTTTGTAGTTTTATGGTTTTATTATTTCAGAGGACAAAAAAATGTACTGTTATTTTTTATTTGCACTTGTGTGATTTGGTTGTTGTTCAGTTCTTTTCAGTATGTGTCGAATGTATTTGCAAAAATGGCCTTTAGGTTTGTTTTGTTTCGTTTTTCGAGTTTTCACTCACATTAACTAACAAGGAATTAACTAAGCTGTCGTCAGTCGTTTGTCCAGTTTTTTCCCCATTCTGAATGAACGAGTGTGACACAAGAAAGAATTTTTTTTTCAGTGTCAAAATATGCAGTCTTTTCATTGGCAGTGACAAATTATCACTGAAGATTCTCAGAAAATTTTATTTTAAGAATCCTTATGACACACTCTTAAAAACCGACTCCATTTGTAACTGTCATTTGTTGAAACGCCAGAGCCTTATTGTCTGTGTCAAATACCCTGAGGGATTTTTTTATGTTGTCCATTGTTGTTTGTACATTTTTCTTTTCGTTTGAATTAACTTTTGAAAATATTACTGCAAACTCAGCAAGAACAACAAAAGACCGTCAATATTTTGAATTAAAAATTACTCAACTTTAGGAGATGTAGAAATTGATATGCTGCGAAAGCGTTTAGAGGAGACAGAACAGGCGATGGCAAGAATTGTGACTTGTATGACCCAGATGAATAAGGAAACTAAATCCTCCGAGGTATTTATTTAACTAAGAGTCTGACATTTTCCAGTGACTGGAAAATCCGACATGATGGTCCTAAAAAATCTTTCCTTGACCCCAGATGGAAACTCGACTTTCGCAAACTCCGAGTCCAAACTTGGAAAATCATCTGTCACAATCTCAAAGTCCTAATTTGGCCCAAGTTCTCAAAGCTCAGGTCGCTGTCAAGGTACCACAAACTAACCAATCAAACTAACTAAATAAAAAATATTCCCCCCTCCTTCCTGGACCAATTCAACATCATCCCATCTGATTTTGTGTTGAAATTCCCTATCACCATTTTTTTTACAAGTCTAATTGTAAAATTGACAGTGCTCAAGTGTATCCTCTGCATCATTTCATTTTTACTGATAATTAATTAATTAACCCATTACTGCGTACTAAAAAGTTTTTAGTAAAAACGAATCAACACCATAATTCTAGTCTAAAAGGTAGCAAAAATTCTAGGCATATTTTTTAAAGGTCTAAAAATATTTTTGAATATGTAGATAGGAGTGTAACCATTTGTAATTAAAGCTTCGAGGATGTGGCCAGAAAAGCATGAGCTATTCACTTTTCATTCGATGACCTTCAGCTTTCTTACAATTTTCCTATTTGTAACCAATTAAGGGTTATTGGTACACCTTTGACCTCATAAAGGTCACAGAGGAAAAATATTGAACTTCAACGCCACTCACCGTATTCCACAAATTTTTACTAACAATAGCCGTCAATGCTTACAATAAACAAAGTTCAAGTGGCGTCCAAGTCAAACGTTTTTCTTGTGGATTTAGTTGAGGAAATTTCCTGCCAAATTTCATCTCAATCGAATAAAAAGTGATTTGCTGTCAGTAAATCGCTTGCCACGTCCTTCCATAAAAATAGAGAGAATTTCATTAACTGTTATTAAATAATTATGCACGGAATCTTATCCTGATGGCCTAGTATAGAAAGAAGCATACAATGAGTGCATTTTCTACAGTAGCTATGTTAACTACTATTTATAGCCGTTCCAGGGTTCATACTTATTTCCAGAAGAAAAATAAACATCATAACACACGTAATCCACATTACATTAAATCAAGAACTAGGGCCAAATTAAACTGTCATTCCTGTCCATTGTAAAATTAAATCAGTTTTTTTTTCAAAAAAACTCGTGGAGAGTATCTTTTTGTGAACCTGATAGAATTGGAGCAGTAAATTCCTTGGCTATGTAAAAATTAAGTAGTATCAAAATTAGCATTTCTTTAACTAATAGCCCGCAGAGTTAGTACAATTTGAGTTATTTAGTTACATATGTAGCAGTGTCAATTTTAGTTGATCGAGATTCTGACACGGTACGAAATTAGGATATGTACTAAAAATGCTTGAATGAGCTTCCATTTCTTCTTGGAATGTATTATTTTAACAAAAATTGGTTTTTATGTTATTTGAATGACACTAAACAGTAAATGTTGATATTAATTCACATTACGACTAAACAACATAAGGTTGTAGTGGACTGCCGTCCCAGAAAGTCTTATCGTCAGTGGAACAAAATAATTTCCAGTAAAAATGAAATTGTCAAAAAATGGCGTTTCTTCTCACGTAATTTGGAAGTCAGACACAGCCGTTTAGGGTAGAGATGGGAATTTATTAAATCAATACCTTACCTTACACATTACCGTTTAATTCATTTACACCTTAATTCTATTTTGTACCATTTTTTTTATTTCATGTTTAAAAAGTCACTTTTTTGAGTATTCAGTAATCATTTTTCCATTCTATTATTATTTCCTGCTTCTCTCTGCACAGTATCTTTATCAATCAGTTATTTTTTAGTTAGTTTAGATACAGATTATCTTGTGTAGTTTCACAGTACAGTACAATTAAATTGATATAAAAAGGAAAAAAGAGTAAATACATAAAACGATACACAAACTAAATCTAACTAATATCTGAAATTGTTGTACAAAAGTTCCTACAAGACGGAAGTACAATAATAATTTTTTTTGACATCACTCCGCATGAGAGTGAGAGTGGCGTGTGTCTGTCTTTTTGATGTCAAGTTTAATTTGGTCCTAAAAAATAGTTGTCACAGCTGTACAAGGGATCATTGCTGCATTGGGGAGTAATGTCCATAACAGTGGTGTCAAAGAAACAAAGAGAGTTGACGTTGACCTTGGTAAATCCACAGAGTCTGACACAACACTGCAGCAACCAGACGACGAGACCTTAGGAGATTCACAACAACAACAACCACAAGCAGAACAACAACTGTCTCAGGAGCAGGGACAAATCCTTACAAATGAGGTCAGCAGCCTTGTCTGCTTTCAAATAAAAAACAGAAAAGCACACAATTTTCCTTATATAAAAATAATTATATTCATACAACATAACTTAATCTAATTTTACTATTCTCACCTTCTTAAAATATATAGTGACAAGGGTTAAACCCTTAGGGTAGGGGTCTCATATTATTACTTCAGTACAGACTTCTAAATTAAATTACTACTACCTTTCTCTTTGACAAATGCAATTTAGAAATTGCACACATTTTCGGATTAACTTGCAGCACAATCCTTACCCTGTGTAAAATTAGAGGAAAGAAAAAATCATTTGGCCCCACCTTTGAATGTTGTTCTCTATCATTTTTGTGACCTAAATATTCCTTTATTACAATTCTCTAACATGATTTTCTGATGTGTGTGTGTGTGTGTATTTACCAGGAGGAAGCTTTGGTAGCTTCTCTAGCTCCATCACCTTCTGAATCCCTCCCGGCTCCGCCTCAACCAATTGTGAGTCCATCAAAGGAGGATATACAATCACCCCCAGAGAAAGTTGAGTCTCCTCCAAGTCAACAACAACAACAGGAAACTCAATCAAAATCTGGAACGGAAGATGAAATTTTGAAACCACCAGAACCGGAGGGAGGACAACCTCCATCTGAAGATAACCCGATCATTGCTCAACCAACCTCTCCTGAGACCCCAGTCCCTGTACCCACAATTCTCAAGAAGGAAGTAAGAATCCTGGAAGTTCCAACGAGAGAGGAAGTTACTGAAGAGGAGGACTATGAAGAGGAAGAAGAAGAAGAGGAAGAAGATATCCCAATCCGACCGCCTACGCCTCCAAAAGCAAAAGTAAGTTAAATATTTAATGGAATACATTTTGTTCTCTTTGTATAATGTTGTACATAATTACTATGTGTGTCTTTCATTAGAGAAATGTCAAATAGAATTTTTTTTCTCAAATAATAGTTTCATTAGTCAAGGTGAATAATTTGACTCTGTGAATTACTCTTCTTGTCCCCCTCTCCCTCCTTTCATATATATAAGTACATTTTTTTTCTATATGTATCTGTATGTAATATGATCATCATTTCATTATCACCAAATTACAAAATTAAAGCAGAGGCCACCAACCTCGACGGACACGAACCTTGCCATCGCCAACTATGCCCAACAATTGACTCAAAGGATCATCAAACAGGGTGAAGAGATGGCCGCGTCTATCCTTCAACAAGAATTTCATAAACAATTACAACAAAAGACAATGGGTGGGAGTGGGAAAGTATCTCCAATCGTGACATCCGTCGTCAATGTCGAGGGGACAATGGAAATGGAGAATGGTCACAAAATCCGAAGAAGTCCAACCCCACCAAATCTACGCTCCGCTTCCATGTCACCCATCCCTCCACCCGTGTCAACTTTGGATAAACATCCGTTAGAGACACTTTCACCCGAAGACATCCCTTCCATATATCTGGAGGGCAGGATTCCATCACAGGCCCAAGTACTTGTCTCTGGACTATCCGATTCGGTTCGAGGAAATTCAGGGGAGAGTGAAGGGGAGGAGGAAGAAGTGGAGATTGATTTAGACAATGAGGAAGAACCTGACAGTGTGTCCGCACCTGTTATCCTCAGTGGGAAAGTGACCTTGTCCGTCATAGCTGGTGGGCCAGATGATCAACCCACAGAAGCTACCTCCTTGTCCGTTGATGATTACGCAAAGGCCATTTCTGCCCGACAACAATCCGCTGCTCAACAAACGCTCCCAAGCGTACGTCAAAATTTTTTTTGACAAATCCTCATGTCAACTTTTTGAGAGAGAGAGAGAAAGTCTGCCTCCTCGCCTGTTCTCATAATTTTGTTGCATTAATGTCACTCTCGTACATCATCCTCGAAAATCTAAAACAAAATCTCCCATAAAAAAATTAACAACGAGAGTGAACCATTTTGTAATAATAGTGTCTATAATTTTGTGTATGTAATTACTCCTAACAATATAAGAATAATCATCATTTTTGTAAACCATTTGTCAACTAATTATTGTAACATTTATGTGAACTGTATCATTTCATTATTTTTTTGTCAATAATTACCTGTTTAATTGGCTGTGTATGAATCCATTGTAATATGTGTCTGTCCAAAATCTTAATGAACTAACAATGATTGTGTCACAAATGATGATGAAAAATGTGAAATGTGTCACACGCACACAATTGACTCCTTTTAATCATGATTGTGTGTGTATTGAACACAGGCAATAAAAGGGAGTGATGTTGGGAACAGAACCGGAAATGACCCCCACGCCCTCACAAATCTTACCAAAAGTGGTGTATCGGAACCTGGAAGTGGCAATGCAACCACAAGTAATTCTTCTTCTGATTATTGTTAGTCTCAATTTTAATCAAAATTAATCTAATTTCTCCCCCCTTTGACTGGTTAGTTGAGCAAGCCAAGGACGATGACACACACTACACCACCGCAGAGAAAGATTCGGCTCCTGCAGACGAGACGGGGGAAACTGCGGAGGATATATCGGATGACGACCTTCTTCCGAGTGATGATGAGGAAGAGGAGGAAGTAAGTGAGAATGAAGATGAGGGGGAAGAAGGGGAAGAGGAGGAGGAATCAGAAGAGGACGAGGAGGAAGATGAAGATAAAAAGGTTTGTTGCCCTCAACTTTGTCTTGACATACTCAGTTTCATCAGACATATTTTGAATGCTTTTTAACTAGTTGTGTTCTTCATTGTTTCCCTTGTCCAGAATGTGCCAAATAAAGGGCCTCCCGTATGACTCTAATCAACTCAACTCAGCCTCAGCTCTCTTCTGGTCCTTGTATAATGCTCAGCAGCTGGGTCGACTTGACAGCAAAAGAATAAAAAATTAATATGAAAAAAACAAAATATTTATTCTACACACTATTATACGAAAAAACCAGAGCAGAGCAATTTGATCTGTATTCATCATCATCACAATACTACCATATTTATTATTATTATTATTATATTACGCAATTTATTGATGAGTGAATAATAACTACTATTACATGAAATGTCCAATTATTATAAATGATCATTTATAATAATGCATAATAATTAATTGTTGTGAAATTAAAATATATCTTATTATTAGAAGACGTTCTGATTCTTCCATCATCAATTCATTTTTTTTGAAGAACGATACAGATATTAATATAATATATATACTTATATACAGATGATGACAAGGGGTGATGACGATGAAATCTTATTATTTTCTGTTTACACCCACAAATTGATTCTCTTGTTATTAAATTACTTGATCAAAATTCATGAACATACACTCACTTGTGTGCTTTCTCATATTTGTCTCTCACACTCGAAACTTGGACATACACTTTTACATATGCACTTGAGTAGTAGTAGTAATATAATTATTATATTCCTTGAATAAATTCATTTTGAACAGAGGTACAAAATCTTGTTTGGTTAAAGTTATTGTAACATTACCGCTCTTCAACGATCAGTGTGTCTTGAGTACTGAACACGTCGTGCATCAACTCTGTATCTTTCAAAGTCGTCAGCTAAAATCAGAAATACAGAAAATTATTTTTATGTAAAAGTCCACACAAATAATTTGTTAAAGTACAAGGGATTCAAACAAGATTTTTTAAAATAAAATATATAAATAGAACACTCACATCAAGTTTAGGATACGTTTTGAGGAATTTGTAGCTATCTTTTGAGAATCCTTCAGTAAAGAGAAAATCAAAAAGAATTTTCAGCGGAGACGAACGAAGAAATTTACGAGAGACAATCTTTCCTGCTGGCATACGACACTTTAATGAACACACAGGATCAGGACACTCAGGACCAGGCTCTGGAGGAAGTGCACGAGCCACGGAAGCTCTTTCAGCCTTTTTTAAAAATAAAAATAAAATAATTAATCGAGTCTTTAATAAACACGATGATGACAGGGGATCATCAAGACGTTGAGTATTACTTCAACTTGTTGTAGCTGCTGTAATTGTTCCTCCTCCTCTTGCTGCTTTTTGACTTGCAAGGCTCGTTTGGCTTGATCTATAAAAAGTCAAACAAAATTATTATTAGTTTTAATATGTAGGACTAACAATCAGGACCAAACTATGTGTTTGATTTACTTACCTTTAGCTCGGTCAGCTGATAAAGACGCTTGGTAAGCTTCATCCTGCTCACGCTTTACAAGTTCTCTGGCTTCCCTCTCTTGCTCTTCTCGAACTTCAATGACTTGTTGATTTTTCTAGAAATACATACAAAGACAAAATTTAATTCCCAACGTTTTGTCAAAGTGAATTTAAATTTGCTAACAATGAAAGTAGAATATAACTAGTCTGGAGATCTTTTTAAGTACAGACATAAAATCTTTTTCTGTCTAATCAGAGGTTCTAATAAATAAATCTTTTTTTTGCTATAATAAACTTACGAATGCTTCGACCACATTAATCAACTGACTCATGAGGTCATCCTGACTCCCCACATTACTTGTGATAGCGCTGATGTCAGTCATTGAGCGGGTACGGGAAACAATTAATATCACAGGGTAACGTTCTTGGTCAAATGTACGAATCTGTGTGCAGCCTTGTTCACCCAGTGTTCGTTGCATGGATGATAATAGTCTAGAGAGAGAGAGAGAGGGCGAAAAAAGTCGTCAAAATTAGACAATGAAAGAAAAGTTACAAAGAGAGACAAAATGTATTCAAAATTGACTTACATTTGTCGATTGGATTCATTTGTCACATCCCAACCCCAAACGACAAAATTTATTGACATATACGATACTATGGACTCAGCACAGAGTATTTGAGTACAAAATACGTTGGAAAAGACAGAGCCATCATGATGCAAGTAAAGGGCTAACAGTTTTCTCTGAAAATCAATACGATAAAGTCAGACATCAACACATCATGAAGGAAATAATACAATAGTACACACAAATAGACAACGACTTACGTCTCTTGCTGGCTTACTGACTGCTTCTCTAAAAGCTTCGTCCAAAGTGCCCTGAAAGAATAAAAAGAATGTATTTGTTGATTATTATCATATTTTAATTAGATGCAGTCACCACAAAAAAATCTTTTACAAGCAAGTGAACTGTTCTGTTGATTTAAATTCATAGAATTTGCAACTAACCTGAAAGAACATCGGATGACAGTCCCCATACCGAGACACAAAGTTTTCTACAAACTGAACTGAAATCACAAAAAATGGATTCGAGAATTATTATAAGAGGGTAAAATATAAAATGTATATACAATGTATATTATACACATATACTGAATACTAACGAACTCGTTAAATAACAATAACCGTTATAAATACATGTTATAATACTTACCTGTGCCAGCAGTTTCATTTAACACATTGTCTGAAACTACAAAAACATTATGCATTTAAAATTTGTTTACATGACAAAAAAATCTATAAATAATTTATGGATAACAATGAAAATTCTTAAACTTACTGAGGTATTTAGTTTGTTCTTGTCTATTAATAGTCTCTTCCGCTGGATCAAAAAAGTCCTCTTCCAGGGGGTACGATTCGGTCAAGTCTTCTACATCGGATGATGTTTCTGACCCATTATTTATTCGCTTGTTTAGAGGGGGGTCGACAGCAGTTGTGGAAGGTGCGGAAGTCTGACGTCGAACTGGTCGATCCGTATCGGATGGATCTAATTACACCCAAATAGTTGTAATTAATTTCACACGTCAACACTCAATAATATTGTCTAAAAATGTCAAATCAAATTAATCAAAAAAATTTGCCACTCACGTTGATCTTGGTCAAGATCCATAGGTATACAACTTCTGCTGCTCTGAAAGATTGCTGCTGTGTGTGATCTTTCTGATGGAAGGGCTTGGGTGTCAGGAGGTAAAACACGATTTATAGCGTGAATGAGATCCCAATCAGCACTCTCTAAATGTTGCAAAGCTTCCCCAACATCTTCAATCCCAGTACAAGCCTGACAAATCAAAATTTAATTTTAGAAAACTTACACTTTGAAAAACATTATCCTATCACGTCAAAACGTACAATCCTGATGATGAGTCAACTATTAATTTTTCCTGAATTTAAACTATAAAACGTAATTGAATCGTAATTGAATCCTTTCAAAATTTCACAAAAATCATTACCTCACCACTCTGAGTTTCTAAATGAACTAACAAGCACGAAGAATATGAAAAAAGGAAACCCAATTATTTCGTTCAGAACTTGATCTCCATAACAACAATCCAAAGTTTTTAGTTGTTCTTTAGAATTCTTTGACAAAAAAATTAACTGAATTCAACTGTACCATAAATCGCACAATTATTTTCAAAAGAATAATAAAATCCCAAATGAAAATGACCCGTGTCAAAAGGAATCACAAAGAGAATACGAGATTTGCAACTTGCAAGTCATGAACAGGAAATTTTTGTGTCTATCCTAAACAAAGGAGAAATTCAGCACAAACTTTGCTCGTCAATTACTTGACAACTTGAGCAAATTTCATGGACTCAATTATTTTAATAGTTGCCACAAGTCCTGGGTCATCCGAATAGATGACAGAAAAACGAATTAACAAACTAAAAAATCCAATTACCTGGAAATCTGCTAATGCTTGATCCCTTTCCATGATTGATTTTTGAGTTATTTGCCTTTGAGTGTCGCTGGAAATAGTCCCACTGACCGTAGTAGGACAATTAACTTGTTCTCAAGTTTTGTAAACTTGAGTCAACTTGTCCGACACAAAATATGATATAATTATGTAAGTATGTAAATAAATGACTTAATGTAGGCATTGTGATACGATGTTCTGTACATTCCAGCAAGTAACAGAAACATCTTCATATATTTATTATTAATTCAGTCAAAATACATATTTTTATATGCTTAGGTAATTAATTTTTTTACAACCATTATATTATCATCAGCATTATTAATTCTTATTACAATATATATAAGATATTTTAATAGCAGAGAGGACTTATGTACACATTAATTGCCTGCCATTATTATGATTAAGACGACGAAAAAAAGACTACTTTACATCCCATGTAAGTGTAAATGTACTTAACTAGTTAAAATAATATCTATACATAGATAAATGCACACACACAATGTGTGTGTGTGTGCAAGTAGGGTTATGTACGCTATGTATTATAGTACCATTATAAATAGAGTCGACAACAACAATTAAGGGTCGATTGCTTCAACGTACAATTCCGAGTAAAACAACGGTCCAAGATTGTCAACTTGGTATACACATTCTTTACGTAAAATATAACTTACACGAGTTACATACTTGTAATACTTAAATATTATTAGTAAGCTAAATAGCATTTCCTCCATACCGTTCGTTCTCAAGACCTTTCTTCTTGTCCTCTAGTGTATCATAATTTACATTATCTACCAACGTAAACATAATGACTCAACAACTGGGTAAATAACATTCACTGCATACATGTATACACAGTGTGTACAGGGTGGCAATAAACCTCTTGCTACCCCCTACAGCTCTCCACAGATATTATCAGAAAAATTCCAAAATACAGCTTTGTAGAGCTTTTGATTCTGCATCTAGCCCATATCATATCAGGTCAAAAGGTCAAAGCGTCTCGCCTGGAATCACAATTTTGAA
>WJFB01002575.1:0-18297 GCA_009870185.1 Pygmarrhopalites habei
ATCATTTTATTTTTATTTTGTAAATCAGGTTTTATTCTGATTTTCATTATTGGCCCAGTTTCGTTTTATTCATGTTGTGGAAACATCATACAGATTGTGAATTGATATGTCGAAGAAAAACTTTTGATCACAAATAGATGGTTTCATTGGTAGATTCTTAATTATTATTATTAGTAAATTGTACCTCTGCTTTGTTAAAAATACAAACAAAAAAAGTGTCAATCACAAATATTTTACAGTATTTAGATAGTAGCCAAAATAGTAATAGTTGTATCCTGGTTTACATCATTTATTATTGAACGCAACTTTTAAAAATCAAGATTCAGGGGCGTATAAATTCATCACACTAATCCTACATTAAAGTTAAAGTACAATTAACATGTATGACTGGCATGTAAAAATGCGACGGTAGTATTATCTAATTATTTACTTTTGAGAGGCACAACTTATCCAGGTTTTCATAAAACAGATGTGCTAATGTGACTGAATCTACAACAAAATTATTGTTGGAGTACATTTTTGCTTTCGCATGAACTAAGGCCCTAGGCATGTTATAATGTGTACTAATGATTAAAAATTTGACAATTACAATTAGCCAAGAGGAAAATGCCTTTGATTTTCTGGACGAAATCACATCACATCAGTTTTTATATTACATTGCATTGTTTTTATCTCTTCAGTAAAGCTGTAGACAGGAAAGGGGCTACTTGATGTATTTCACAAGAATTCTTCAATTATTTTACCGTGTGTCTCTCTTTCCCCGAAAATTCGCATTTCGCTTTATGTAGAATATATCCTCTTTCTTACAATTAAATATTTATTGTGATATAAAACTGCTGTCCAGAAGACAACACGATTATAATGACTATAATAATTACACTTTCATACTTGACCCTCTTTATAAGTAGTTACAAACCTTTCTTGTTGCTTCTTTAATTAAAAGTTCAAAACGAGGTTTGATCCCTTCCACAAACCGGAAATCCGACAAGTCCAGGTCACAACACATGTAACGTTATGTATGAGTCGTCAAATTATTATTTTCAGACAAAAACTTGTGGTAACGACGAGACGACTTAATCAAGCTTGTAATACAAGTTATACACCGTCTTCAGTACAAAATAATAATGATGATTAACAGAGTTAAAGTGGAAAACAGGACGTTAATTAAAGTTTACACAACAGATTTCTCTTACATACGACGAGTCCTGTGTGTGTAAAGTAGTTTTGAAATCAGCATTGCACAGTAAACTTTAATAAAGGACATGGCGATTTTAAACTACATTACAGTAAAGGTGTTAGAAAATTCAACTTGAGAGAACTATCCACAAGTTATGTAATAGAATGTTCCATATATTTATCTATTTTAATATTATTAAGTCTCAGGTGAAATGTTGTTGTTGTTGTTTTGAACAACATAAACGAATACTTTAGTACTATATGTAATAAGTAAGGTAGGTATCATAATAGTTAAGTGATTCAGAATCACTGATTCAACCACTGATTCGATCGTGGTGGTTTGGAATCCATATAAAAATTATTATATATATTTCATAATTATACATATAGAAGTGTATCACTTGTGGACCACTAATGGGTCGATTAAGGATTGTGGTTGGTTGGAATGCACATAAATAACTACATATGAATTACGATTATTTATAGGTATTCAGCTTCTGGATAAATATATTTAAAATTTACAAACTACGAACACTTTTAGACATATATATTTAGTTAAGTATACAGGTCCATAATTTTCTACGGTTTCATTTACCATGGCACAATTCGTCGGGATAGTTTTTTTCGGACTTGTCGGGGTCCAACTAGACTGAAAAACCCGATGCCACCTCCAGGAAACCGTATTTGGCTTCAGGAAAAATTTTTAAAGATCATTTTTATGATAAAACCCATTTTGGCTTCAGGAAAATTTTTTAAAGATCATTTTTATGATTTTTTTTGTAAAAAAAAATTTTTTTTCTTTCGGTCTTTCGTGGTCCCTACACTACTCAGAGACCTCAATTAAACATTTTAGGCGTGTTTTTAACGTCCCAGAGTAATTTAAAAGTCAATATCTGGACACCCAGAATTTTTTTAGATTTTTATGCTATTTCTTGCGAAAACGACCTCAATGATAAATGGAATCATATAAATTTTAAATTTCTAAACCTGTTTACTTATTAATATTATTAAATGAACAGGAAAAATTGAGTTTGCTCTGCGGACGAGTGGGACGAAGTTCCGCTTGAGAATTTGTTTTTGCAAAAATATCGGTGGTACAATGGCAAATGGAAACATAAATTGATGGACCTGTTTACTTAATATTTGCTCTGCGGAGGAGTGGGACGGACGTCCCGCTTGTTAAATTGGTATTAAATATTTTACCAACTGTAATTTAATTGGGTTAATTCCCAATAATTGGGGGAGTCCAGGGAAAAAACACACTTTATTTTGCGCACACAAACTACTGAGAATTCGTGTGCGCAGAAGAACAAAGTGTTTTTTCCCTGCACTCCCCCCAATTAATGGTTCTTCAAATGGATTTTTTCATCAATAAAAAATGTGGATGAGGATGAGCCAAAGGAAAAAACGAAGAAAGATGGATAGACATCCTTGACTCCAGAATTTAAAACAGAATTTCCATAAATACATTTCCCTTCGAGTCCAGTGAGGATATTCTCAAAACCACTCACTCCATTGTAGTAGTAACCAGGAAGACAAGTACAAATATTGTCCATACAAACTAGACTTCTGGATGTATCACAAGCATCTTCATAATTTAGATTTATGTCTTTAAACTGTTCCAGTAAACTACATTCCTCCAAATAATCCCGACCTCCTTTGTTCCCTTCAGGCTGGACCCATCCAGGGAAGAGTAGTAAGAAAATGATGAAGCGAGATGAGAGACTTTGAGACATCCTTAATTTTTTTGTACTGATGAAAACAAAAATTTTAAATTATTTTTTAAAGAATTCCATGATTTTTTAATTGAGTTTGAAATTACTAGAGAAAGAATTTCGTGATTATTAGTAAGTGCAAAAGTAATTTACATTCAGGTTTTCAGGAGTTGAGGTTCCGAGAGTGTAAGAAAATTTTCTTGTCAATTAAATATGATCCTTGATACAAGAAGGTCCAAATTGTCCAGGATTTTTTTTATTTTAAAATGAAAAATGTATTACTCAATTAACTTTTGATTATCCAAAAAATGTATTTTTGTACTCCAGTCTCATCTTTCCGAGTTAAGAATAAAAAAAGAGAGAGAGAGAGAAAGAAAATGAATCTCAATGTTCTCGAAGGGAAATTTTGTGTGACTCACATGCGTCACTACAAAATTATTTGAGTCAATAAAAGATAAAGGAAAGAAAATTTTATCGTAGTTAAAATTAGAACATCATTTTTCTTGGGGGTGGGGTGTGTGTGTGAGGAACTAGTTAAATGATAACAGTTAAATGTGAGTAATATTACAATAGAGAATCCCTATTAGCGTCATCCAAATCCGTAGGAGAGAATGACAACAAACATTTTTTTTCCAGCCTCCCGATGATGACAAGAACTATGAAGGACCCTGTAGTGTACAGGGTCCCCCACAGTTCTCATCACCATCGGGAGGGGCGAAGCTCTATGTCTCTATACATTTCTAGAGCACAGTGTCATAGAATCGAGTACCCATGGTCCAGAGACCTGTGTGGGGGACCCTGTACAGGTGAACAGAGGAACATCATCCAGTCAGGGATCTGGTTGAAATTTTCGAAGGGATTGTGCGTGAAAATTACGTACATTATTTTTTTCACGTATCACATCCCTCTGAAAATTTCAGTCAATCACTGACTGGATGATGTCCTTCGGCTCACCTGTACACATAATTCACTCGAATTACCCCTGATTGCCATAATTTACTTCTCCTTTCTCAAAACCCTTGTGTGATCGTGTCACAACATTTTGTAATAATTTTTTGTCAATAAATTACACTATTTCTCAAGACTCCTTTGACTTATTTAATTATCTTATTTCTACCCTACATGCTTCCCCTTCCGCACCCACATGTAATTAAACCGAATTTCGCAACTTTCATAACATACCCTTCATAACATCCCAAAAAATACTGTATAAAATAAACCTGTTTTTGCAATGCCATAATTGGGTAATCCTTTCATTACTCTATGGCATTCATTCAGATGGCATTCACAAAAAAATTGTTTCTCTTTCAACCTTCCCGGTTTCCAGGTTCACCTTAAATTTATATTAGATTGTTTCAAAATAAAAAAAAATGTTCACAACAAAAACATACAAATCCCTCCATACATTTTTCCGCCTATCATCCTTGACCCTATCCCTCCCATACAAATGGAATTCAATCACCCACCAACTCCACCCCACATCATCTAGATACCGCCATTACATATTTTATCTACTCACTCTATGGTATTACGTGGAAACGAGTCATACTACCCTGCACTTTACCTACTCTTTGGTTTACCAGAATGAAAATTTTTTGAAACAAATTTCTACTTCTATTATGAATGGCCTATTTGTGATGGGCCCTTGTTTTAGTTCTGTTGCTTTCACTTCAGTCTTAATTCATGGTCCATCAATTTCTCAAGTTATTAATCAACTCCTTCAATTTAATGAGAAATTGAATTCCATTATCCATCATCAATTCCGTCCACAATCTAAATTCATAATTTTTGGAAGAATTTTTGAAACAGATGTTGTTGGACTTTTTGTAAATCTTTTCAATTCCTTCGTCCCACTTTTTGGTGTACCATTTGTGGGGATTTATCTAGGAAACCATCCTCGAAATTTTTTTGTTTTTTGGAGTACCATCTTCGAATCTGATTGGATATTTCATAGTGGTGCAATTTGGGAATATTGTATTCGATGCGTGACAGTAATGCCAATATCTTAATATAAGTCCCTTCATTAGAAATACTATGTACAGTCAAATATCTGTGTGCATTAACTTCTTCATAGTATTTTTGCAGGAGTTTTTTGAGATGTTCCCAGATAAATTATCTGAGATAATACACTTCTACTTAGTCTTTTTACTATAAATTACATGTGATGAGTTGCTCTGCGGACGAGTGGAGCGTTAGCGACACTTGTTCATTATATTTTTTTGTTCAACTGGAATTAAACACGTTTAGCCTTCTTGTTCCATTCATTTTTTGTCTCCTTTTTCCCCTCATCCTTCTGGACTAATGTTGAGAAAAGATGCACAATCGCAGACGATGGATATAAATAACCTTGGATCTCATCAAAAAAAATACTCTTTTCAACTATGTACTACTGTGTCAACTGTGTGTTTATTTGTGAGTGAAAATTTGCACTGTGTATGTATTTATGTTCTTTGTTTAGATATCAGAGTTGTGCATAAATAAAAACAAATAAGAGTAGCCCTTAAGCATGTACCAAATCAGGATGATTGTATATGCAAATAACATGTATGTCAAGAGGAAACATGAGCAAATCAGCTGCTCACAGGTCATGGCTACATGTTTTTACAAGTTCATGCCCTCACATGTACGCAGAGTAAAGTTCAACGATCCAAGAAAAGTTACAATTTTAATTTTGCTAATTTTTTTTATTCATAGTAACTCCTTTTTAATTACACCTCATTAACTGAGGTGGAGTAAATGGTAAAATTGATGAAGCATTTTCAAAACATAATAAGTTATGCATTGGAGAAGTTAAGTACAAAAAAATAAATTGAGGATGAGATCAGCTACTCTGCTATAAAATACTGGAAATGTTTTTTGGAAATGGAGCAGAGAATATTTACAAATGGGGGAGGGAGCGATTTTTCCACGTTATTTTAACGGCCGTTGGGCCGACCTTGGCAAATACCAAAACGTCCATAATGAAAACATGAAGCTTTTTCACAAAGTCTAAAGAAAATACATTCCTTGAATTTTTCCATATTAACTTTCCTCAGTTTAGTTTGAACGGAAGGTTTCCTCCTCCTCCTCCCAGTCCCCTCCTGAGACGCAGTGGAAATGGTATTAATTTTGTATCCATTTGACTTGACGTTGAGCTTCCCATCCACCCCCTCACTTGCATATTTATTCTCCGTTACCACCAGTTCCGGAGGATGAGAAGGAGGAGATGGAACTAGAGGAGGAGATTCATGATACACTGGGTCCAATTCACTTGCCACGAAATTATGATGAGGATTATGACTACTCGGCGAAGACTGAGTGTGAGACTTATGATGAGCCAATTCAGGTGAGGTGTGAGGAGTATCCGGGATTCTCAGAGTGGATGGTGGGATTTGATAAGTCGGCAGTTGATTCTGTTCAGAAGGGATCTGGAAGGATTCCGTGATGTGTGGGGGTGGAGAGTAGGCAGAGAAATTTTGAGCCATTTCTGTGACAGGACTTCTGTCCCATCCATTGTTTTGATTTAAAATCTATTCCACCAACAAATTATGTAATTAAAGTCACAATTGATTCGGATTAACTAATACAAATATTGACAATTTATTTTAGCTTACCCGTGCATCTCTGGCTGTCACCAAATTTAGTCCAGACACAAATAGAACCAGGACAAAACCGTAGAAGCTGTGTTGACCTTTCATGATTTTTTTTTGAAGATTCAGGATTATGACCGAAGTAAAAAATGATTTTTTAAAACTCTATCCTCAGGGGTGAGAGAGAAGGATGAAGAGTGAATGAGCCGACTTTCTACGACTGTTCACACTTTATATTCAAAACAGTCTATCCGGGATGGTGTGCTGATGATTGGAATTAATATCATTGTTTACCACTTTATTCCCCCTCTCCAATGCAAACACACGCATCGTACATAGAGTGACTCTAAAGAGAATGTCAAGACACCATACAGTGACAGGTCTTGAATGTGTAGTGTGCCAGCTAATGTCTAAGTGTGTGTGTGGGGGGTTAGGAAAAAGAAAATGGAAAGTGAAATCCGGATCTTCTGGTTGTTAAGACACGCCATTTCGAATATCCCCAACAGTCAGCACGTCAACACACACACACAATATGTACTAGTACACTACTCTCTTTCTGTGTGTGTGTGTTTGTGTACAAATTTTAATGATGGTTTTATATTTACAATGCGAGGAAGGAGTGACTAGTTCATATTGTTAATTATGCACATTCCCATCTTACTCATCTCCATTACATATTGAGTGTGACAGATTGCGTTGACATTCCCCTCCCTCCTCTCTCTCTCTCAGTCGAGACAATAGATTAAAAAACATGCTGATTCAATAGACCCTCATTTTGGAAATCCATCCTATGCCCCACCGATACACACACACACTCTCACAATCCCCCTCCTTTATATAAGGAAATCCCCTTTCTGCATCATGATGATGTTGTCATATAACTTTTTAGCTCGTGCATGCAAATGAATCTTCCTCCTCATTCCTTTCCCTACCCTTCACTTTCAACTGATGCAGACCAAAATCCTCACATCATTTGTCGTCACAAAGATTTGTGGTCATCCTCCACGTACAGGTCCTACACACATCCTGATTTTGTGTACATAGGATCAAGAAAGGTGTTATTATTATTAATGGACATTTTATTCAAAAGTTGTTTAACTAAATTCACGCTAAATTCTAGCTGGTACATTTATTTATCTATTGGCTAAAGATATTGAATATGAATTTAAATCAGAATGAACTTTACGATTTAAAAGTTAAAATAAAAGTAAAAAAGAGGAGAGAAATGGATGGACCCAGGCCCACTGCCCCACTACACCTCTTGACCCCTTTTTTGTCCTCCAAACATTGGTGTCCAATTATACAGGACAAGTTTACAGTGATGGGGAATGGGTCTTTGACATTCACACTCCCACACAGAGACCCTTTTGTGGCTACACATTTTGTGTCATGCCATTTGGTATTCAACGTCAGATTAGTCTCCTTGTCAATCACATGATCTTGTAGGCATGAACAACGGTAGACGGTACAGAATAAATTGGTAGTGATTGTGGAACACTCGTCAGATTTTGACAAGTCCTTGCAAAGTTTCCTATAATCCGTATTGACCAAGTCATCATTTTTCCCACTGTCCACTTCAGATTGACAATGGAGGATGACTAAAATAGAGAAGAGGATTGTGGACCCCCAAATCCTGTCGTCTTTTCTTAGTGTCCGCATTCTTATAAAGTTTCTGATTAAAAGTAAAAGTGGGAATCATTTCATTGGCCACTAATTTTACGTGTGTCAAAAAAATTAAATAATTTAACTGAAAAATACTTTTTACCTTGAAATCCTTTGACCCCTGGCTTGAATCACGAATCACAGTTCTAGTTTAAATGACCAGAATTTTATTTTATTAACCAATTCTCATTGTCACAACGTCATCTCAACTCTAGACTGGAACTGACCTCCGCATGTCAATCATTTTTAGTAAAATTCTGACTAGCGAAACCTAATTTCTATTTTTAAAACAAAAAATCCTTCTCATTTTCTCCACGTCTTTTTTGCTGGACTCGTGAATGACGGGGAAAATATGATGACTCTATTTTTAGGTTGAAAGTCTCATTTAAAATCGGATCAATATTTTTTTTCGTCCCCGGAACGCAAATGATTCTGTCCACGTTTAATTACTGTCAAAGTCCATGGCTAACTGGTTCAGGTACATACTACATAGCACACACGACACAGTATGTACACTCCGTGATGAAGTATACATGTGTGTGTGTGTGTGTCGACACAAATTTATGATCTGATTAGGATATCTCAGTTTTAGGAACCGGATGACATGGGTCTCATCTGTTTTCCGTGATGAGGATCAGATCAAGTGACTGGGAAATGGTAAAGGCCGGGTTTTGGAATTTATTTTATCTGTCTATTCCCTCCTCCTCTTCCAGTCACACAAAAGAGCATTCCCCTCCTCCGTTACTTTGTTCACGGGGAGAAAGTGCTCATAATTAATCCTACTACATTATCGATCACCAACCTTAATTATCCAGTGTGTCTTTTACTCACCCGTGGTGCCAGGTAGACACTCGTGTCAATACACTCCCTTCTCCTCACACACTCCCCCAATTAAAAGGCCAAAAATCAAAAGTTTGGGATGAACTGAACAACGACGAAGACTTCTTCTTTGGTTGTGGGATTCAAGAAATAAAATGTGAACTGACACACTGGAGCAATTAGTATCTTGGCTTTATTACAATATTCTGTCAAGTCAAATGTTGTTTCTTTAGCAAATAGCTCATTAATTTAAATAATGATTATATACTTTGTAAATTATTATGACTATCAACTATTAATGGTTCACATTATTTTTTTTTCTTTTTACGAGTTACAATTCCCGAGCTCTCAATATTTATTTTTTTCTCTCTCTCTCTCTCTCTCTCTCTCTCCCAATTTTACAATCAACAATGGAACCATTCACTCCCATACTCCCATAAAAATTTACACACGGAGGTTGAACTAGGACGATGTTTTGACGATATATAATATCGGTATTATATTAAGTTCCTACATTACATAACACCTTGTAATAAATATAATAGAGAACCTTAGACTCCTAAGTATGTACAGTAGTAGTAGAAAAAACGGAAAAAAAACTTTTTTTTCTGGATAAGGCACTTTGATTGTGTGGTATTTAAAAGTAATGTGTATATAATAAAGGGGTAGTTATTTACGTTGTGTAATCATATGACCCCCCTAAATATTTTAATTCATCTTCTCTCTGTGTAGTATAATGACGCATATATTTATATACTGTATAGTAGGATAGGTATCGTTAATTAGTACTTGTTTTTTTTTTCTTTTGAAGCATCGATCTCCTGGAGTCTTGTGTATATTTATGTGATGAAAAATGGGGTTTTCTATATATATATATTATATATGTACACATACTCTATACAAGAGGGAGTATCATTTTTTTCTCTTTGCTTAATATAAAGTTAATAACAGGATGAATAGTTTTAGCAGGAAGTTTTTCAGACATTCAGTCCCAATTCTATATTTTCAAAAAATGGAGTGTTTTGAACTGGGGTGTTGTAAGTTATTACTATTGAAGGTACTTACCTAACAAACAGATCTTTATAATGATATTTTCTCCTTTTCTAACTATCGTAGTTTTGGAAAAAAGCTGGCATTATTAAATGTGAGGCGTAAAGAGCATTTTTCCACAATTAGATGTATAAATTGAACAAATATGATTTTTTGTGTGTATAATATAATTTATTAAGTATATTAAAATCGACGGTCATCATTTCTCTCTTCTTCAAAAAAGGTTTTTTCAGACTAATGACAATAATGGTTGTTACATTAGCGAACATTTAATTTTTTGTTTTTACATTACATGAACTTTCTTTTTTTATTTTACACGGTTTTAACCACACCATTCTTTTTTTATTGAAAAAATGAAGTTACGGTATAAATTTTTTTCCATTATTTGTAAGTTTTATGTTTTGTTTTTTGCACTGATTGTGCACTAATTACTGTTTTTATTTTGGAAGCCATTATTTGATATGTATGTAAGTTTCTCACGTATGTAGTGTGTAGACCTCTGTCACAGTTAACTTTACTATTACTTCCTATTATTCTTTATACGGTTGTACACTCTACCCCCAAGGATTTATCATTACAATTTTAGTTATTACTTGTAAAACTTTAAAGTCAGTGTTCCATTTTTAAAATGTATTTGTAGTACGTATATCATGGCATTTGATTGAGACTTCCAAACACTGTCGTCTAAATAGTATTCTCTCAAAAATTTTCATTTTGAGAAAAGTTGAAGAGCTTGTTTGAATCTTTTATAATTTTAGCTATAATCTTTGACTGACGACGAAGGGGAGACGACGATGGATCAACAGTGGAGAACCCCAATTTTGGAGGGATGGGAAATAACAATTGAATATAAATTTTATGTTTAATATTATAGATGGAGGAGCGAGAGTTGAAGAGATGAGTAAATAAATGGAGGGTGGGGTTTTTAGAAGGAGGGGATGAGTGTACAAGAGGAGTGGATGAGGAAGAGGAGGACACTTGAGAAAGTTGACAGGATGATGTGGGAAAAGTAGGGAGGGGACAAGAGGGATGAGTAGCCAGAAGATAGAGCACTGGCGTGACACATGGTGTCCGAGTAGAGTTCAATGATGGGGATCACTTTCCCCTTGGCATCTGTACATGTTGGCACACGCAAGGATTCGTACATCGAGTGGACTAGTGGGATGCTGTCCGTCGAGTGTGACTGGAAACTCTCCCGGAACCACCGACGGACCTAAACAACAACATAAATTCCAAATATTCTCATGTATTACAAGATTATTACATCGAAAATTTTTGAGACATACCCATTCAGCTAATGACACCATGTTGCAGTCACAAGTCCAGTCATTGTCGTCCAGAACGAGACCACCTGTTTTCAAACAATTTTTAGTTTCCGATTTATGTCAAATTTTTATTGTAAAATCCAGTCGATAGCTAACAGGGAATTTTTTTGATTACCTTCGAGAACTTTGGTGCCCCTACTAAACCAGACACTCCGATTAGGACTAGGGTAGAAAGCGAACGAGTCGAGAGAACTCATTTTATTATGACTCAAATCTAGTCTGGCCCATGCAGCACTTTGTAACTTGTCAAATATTTTTGATGGAATGTCATCTATGGAGGCTGTCAATTTAAAAAAATTCCAATTAGTTTGAGCTGCCTTGAGATTAATTATTTTTATACTCTTCAATTATTTTTCTCTCTGTAATATTACTTTGGGTGATGGCAAGATCCATGTGAAAACAATTTTCTATCCCGTCCAGAGCATTGCTCTCAATTCTTTTCAGTTTGTCTCCAGTGATGATCAGTTTCCTCAGTTTGGGTTGAATTCCCATCAGTTGGTCTGACAATGTTTGCTCTTTTATAATCACTTTCAATTCTTCCAAATGTGGAATGCTTGACAGTATAGCACCTACGAGATCATTAATTCATTAATTTTACACACATTTCTCCACATCAAAAAAATGATAGTTCCATTTAGTTTACATTGGAGAAAGTTTTATTTTTACCTAATCGGAAACGATATTTTTCGATATTCGGATGAGTCTCCACAGCTAAGCTCCTCAAATTGGTCAATTGGGATAAGACATCCGAGTCAAATCTATCTAGTTTACTTATATTTAAAATTTCCAAATTTTCTAAACGTCCCAACCCGTAGAACGTATCTTTAGTCAAGCTGAAAATTTCACAAGTAGTTCCATTTTTTAATTCAAAATTCTTTGGATCACATTCCTTTCATAACTTGAACATTTAATTTATAATTGATTAGAATTGACATACCTCTTTAGAGGATTGTTGGACAATTTGAGCGTGACGAGATTGTACAGAGGAGTCCAACTGGGGATTTTCTGTGGAAATGGAGAACCAAAAAAAATTCAGTCTACTTTCAAAAAAAATTAATTCTCAAAAGAAATCTTTTAGAATCAATTAAAATATACTCACAGAACTAGTCAACTCATTATCAGAAAGGTCAAGGTGACGAAGTCTTGAGAGGGACCCCAAACTCTGCATTTTTATGTCGGCTAGACCATTGAAAGAAAGTTCTAGGGACACCAAATGTGGTAGTGGCAGGAACGGAAGGTCTAGACAATGACAATGAGAAAGGAATGTCATTCATTCATTCTTAAAATGACTGGAGTCACACACACACAATGACAAAACGTGTTTGGACAAGGTTCACATGACCATGTCATGTGAGTGCACACATCAATAAATAAACCCACACACACAGATACACACACACATATTCCCAAAATACAAAATCATGTATTCTACACTTGACTGCACTCACCTTTGATTCCACAGCCACAAAGTCGTAAAAGTTTCAACTTTGGTAAAAAGTGAAATAATTCCTGTGTGTCCAGGGAACAAACAATATCATTATTAATTCTCTGTGTCCACACACACACTGCACACACATCGCACACACACAAACTCACTCACACGTGCTCCTCGTAAAACCGAAATAAAAAAGAATATAGAAAATTCATCCAAATATGTAATTTCATTCTCTCTTCCCATTTCCCCCCATCTTCCTTCTCTATCTTTCCCCTAGACCCGTATTTGTAGCATAAACCCTGTACACACAACAACAACCTTGCATTCAATCAAGTAACTGAAAACTCTCGCTCTCTATCTGACGTAGCTTCAAGGTTGTAAAACTGCAAAAAAATCTGGAGAGACTATCTACTCCTCTAAATAATACAACCACAAGTTTATGGCAATAAAAACCATGTGCGGGAGGAACGGAAGATAATAATCTGGAAGTCTCGTGTCTCTGAGAGAGAGACAGAGAGAGACAGAGAGAGAAAGGTGCAGTTGAAAAGAGAGGAAAAAATATTCAAAGAATTATTTATTTAAAATAAAACAGATTGATGAACACACACAAGAGGATATGGTATACCTATATGGAATCTACCATCTACGTTTCCACACGGAAACATTTATGAGGACATTGAATCTTGTTTCTAAGTTTGGACCTCCACAAACTCCACACAAAGAGCGAGAGGGAGAAAGTGAGAGAGAGAAAATTGACCAAGGTGGTCGTACAGGAAAGAGAGTGAGATTTCATTCTCTCTCCTTCCAACGGGAAATGGAAACATCAAGACAAGAAGAACAAAGTAACAAAATTACAAGTTCATGTATCACACACAGACACAGACGTAGACAGACAGAGAGAGAGAGAGAGAGAGGAAGGGAGAGAGCGGAAGAGAAAAGGGATTGAGCAAAGTGCACACAAAAGGCAAGGAGCATATGATTGAACTGGGTAAATAATGCATACGTAGGTATGGACAAGGCATAGGTATGTTTCGAGAAATCTTCCTCGCAGTCAAGGGAATTCTAAAACACTTTTAGCTGTTTAAATTATGCAGGGGACGGTTGACCTCAGAAAACCCATTGATTCGCATGTAGCTACCAACTACAACACTAAAACTCAACTTTCTCTGTATATTCCACACACACACCGGCAGTCCGTATACCTTCCGTTGGCTACCTACCTTGTATGTAGTAACATGTACCTTTTACCGTACACATCTCCTCCCCTGGAAAACCACCACAGACATATTCTCGAATTCATTAAAGATGCAACAAGGTACTTTACGTCTCTACCCTCCCCTCCACCCCAACTTCTACTACCCTCCCTCCCTTCCCTTCTACTTCGTCCTCCATCGACCCAGAGTGTTGTAATATTTATTTCCCTGGTTAAAACTACACAAACAAATACACAACACAACACAACACACAATATGACATAACTCTTGTACAATACAACACAACACAGTCAAAAAGCATAACAATTTGCTGACAAATGGACTTGTGGAAAATATTACAGTTTTATGTGGATTGCACCTCAAAATAACATCCCTACTTTCTCCACTTTCCCCCTCCATCCATACTTCTTCCCTCTCTCATCCTCACAACTAATCCACTCTCCAGATTTTCAATCATTTCTCTCTCAACTCAAGTCAACTTCCAGTGTAGAAGAGAAGGCTCCACACTTCTCGTTCCTTTTTGTATGAAATCAAAAATTGGACGGCACTTCAAAAAAAGCTAAATTAACTACTTCACGTGTGAGCGAGTGTAGTGCGGACGTCTCTTATTTTTTCGAAATGAGAAGGAAGACATTTTTTGTAATTAAATATTATAATGAAAGAAATAGAGAGAAAAAAATTTTTTTCTTCTTACCTTGAAATTGGCTCGGAGAAAATTAAAGGAAAGGTCTAATTCTCGAAGAGATGCTAGATTGGCGAAGGCGTTGTCTGGTAATATGCTGAGTCGATTGTGCGACTAATTTCGAAAAAAAAAGTATATGTATCATGTATAAGGATTTCATACACCAACACACACGCACGATAGCTAGCATATGTACTATGCTATCAATGGATGTGAGGATGAAGTGATTTTTTATACACTGTAGAAATATAGATATATATTTACCAAATTAAGGTGGACGATCCCACTGATGGACTCAAACATGGTGCTGTCCAAGTGTTCCAGGGAATTGTGTGAAATATCCAATCTTCTCAGTCTTCGGGAAATCTATATAGGAGGAGGAGGGGAAGAGTGTGCAAACAAAATGCCAAATAAGATCAGACCTGGCTAATTTGACGATTCTTTTATTAACTGACCACCGATAGCCTCCACACTTACACTACATATTGTACAAACTGTGTACACTAGTAAGGGAGAGGAAGATCTGTATAAGGAAAAGGAGGAGATTTCTTGGTTGCCAACCCAAAAGTCTCCTCCTCTTCCTCTCCTCACAGTAGAAGTAGAAAAGGAACGATTTTGGAATGGAGAGCTGTCACCTTAGTTTTATTTCTTGGAAATTGAACGTAGCAGCCAAGTGTTCAAAAAAAATACTCACACTTCAGCTTGGATAAAAATCATTTTTAAGAATTTCCTCATGTAACAAGAAACCAAAGGGAACCAAAATGGTTCACTGCTCTCAAAAAAATATGGAGAAAGTTTTGGGCTAGACTGAAGGTAGTAAAGCCGTTTTTTTTTAAAAAAAAAACTTTTTATTTCTACTGTACACTTCATGTCAGTTTGCTCAATATGTGTGAAAAAAAATTCATGTCAATGTCATGCAAACTTTTCACAAAATAGATGTGATAAGAGTGACAAACCTGAGACAAAGCTCCAACAGGAAGATTAACAAATTGATTTGAACCCAAATTAAGAATTTCGATGGAAGAGCCGACAAGGGAATCTCTCGGCAAGGATCGAATCCGATTATTTGACAAGTCTGAAAAGATTTTAATAAATTAATCATGAATATCCTTGATGACAATGACATGATCACAATTACTGTAATAATTCAAGTGACTGACCTAAATAGCGAAGTTTTGTATTCCGAATGAATATCACGGGTGGAAGTAGCACGATTTGATTCTCTGACAGATTGAGAATCTAAAATAGAAAGAGAAAGTGTCTTTCTTTAGTTTGACGTTGGTGAAAAGAAGGGAAAGTCATACGGCCATATTTTAACGATGTCATCTGCAAAATTTGTACTGTTTCATTGTGTCACAGTAAGACACGCACACACACACGTACAGAGAGAAGTGGCCACAAATTTGACGAGGAAAATGTCGAAATTGAGAGATTGTAGGAAAGAGGGAAGAGAAGAAAGAGAGAGAGAGAAATTAAGTTTGGAGGGGGAGGATGCAAAAATGCAATTGTCGACAGTAAAATGGTGAATAGAATTGTCCCAAGGAAGAAAATGATGAGAATGGTAAGAGGGGGTATTATAAGAGAAGAGGAGGAGGAGAAAGGAGAGTTAAAATAACGAAAGGAGAATGTATGAAAATGAAGAGAAAGCTGAGATGCGGAGTACTTGAGGACAAGGCGAGACAAGGCAAGGGCGACGATATTATTATTACAATTTTCATTCCCCCTGAAGCTGTGTGAAACTTTTTTCATTTGAGCTCATTTTCAGTCAAGTCTTTTCCCCTCCTCTCTTTCTCTCCCTCTCTCTCTCACTTTCTTCTTTCTGTGTCTGTTGCTTTCCCTTTTCTTTTTCCCATATAAAATTTTCTGTCAACCTCCTCCTCTCTGTACACACAGTCACACACTTCTATACAAACCAAGTATCCCCTCTTGCTTCCCTTTTTTTTCCTTCAGCTATTTACAATGCAAAAATATGCCTAAATAAACTTTTCTCCAAGTTTGCAGACCACCATTCATCTTCCTCATCACTCACACCCTCCCACCAACCCTCCATCACAAACACACTCATTCCCATTCAACTCAACTCTATTATAACACCCTCCACTTGCATTATTATAGAAACTCGCTTAAATGCAAAGCTTTGTCGGTGGAAGGGGGAGGACTGTGCGTGTGAAGTTGTACATCCAACCAAACCGATTCTCCCTAACAGATTATTATACATTACACAAAGGGAAAGTGGAGAGAGAATTTAACAATTCAAAATCAAAGAATTCAGATTAAAATATCAAAAGTATCTATTAGTTCTGTTTTTCTTTTTCAAAGCGGAGGAGGAGAAAGTGAAGGAGTGTTTGTTAAAAAGAATAGCAAAAAAATGAAGAAGGGTAACCTCCAAAACTAAACTGCATTTATTCAACAAGAAAACTCTATCAAAATGGTGAGAGGAGTACATAATGATATAGAAAGTGAAGGTGAGAGAGAAAGTGAGCGAAAGAGTATAGAGCTATTCAAAATGAGCTAAAAGTTTTATGATTAAACAAAGAGTAAAGTTTCCATTTGGTGATGTGATGCTAGGTCTTCCCTGTCGGTATGCGTGTGTGTGTATGTGTGTGTGTCTGTTTGATATACATGTACTTATGTATGGGAGAGATGTATAAAATTCATATTTAAAATATGGACGTGAGCGTGAACATCTTTCCTTCTCTTCTCACCTTTCATCTCCTCTTTCTCCTTTTTCTTCTTCCCTACTCTTTTTGTATGTACACACTTTTTGAAAGGAAGAGGGGGGAAGGAGGGGAAAGGGGAGGAGGAAGAGGAGAAGAGGCAAATTATTCAAGCTAAATTAATTTTACAAGAAATGTTTCACGTCATCAAACAAAAGGTTGAGGCCTCGAATCCGCTCTTCTTGAAAACTTTTTACTAGAACAAAAACTCTCCCCCTCCCTCCCTTCTCCTCCTCCTCTCTTTCTTCCTTCTTCTCACTTTCATCTTGTTCATTGTTTCTCTCTTCCCTGATCTGCTGAGGCTTTGCTTTGGAAATTGCAGAGTATCATGTAGAAAATGGAAAATGTGGAGAAGGTGTGACATTCTTTGCATATGCTTTTATGAAATGCCACCTCCTCTCTCCTCTCTCCTCCCATTCAACACTCTTCACTGTACGGGAGAGAAGAAGATACTCCCCTCCTGCCTCCATATCTATTTTATATGAAGTATCAAGTTTAAATTGAGAAGAGCCGTATGTACGGCACACACTTCCACGTCCTGTGTGTGCCTGCGTGGGGAAAGAGGAGAGAGAGAGAGAGTGAAAGTGAGTTTTCACACTCCTTTTTCAAAATGGAATTTTGGTGGGTTTTGAAAGGAATGGAAGTTGGGTTGGTCATATTTTAATTCTAGTAGAAATTAACTGTTGAAACACATAAATGTACAATAGCGCAAGGAACCGTCCCACACCATCAAATTCCTTCATATGACTTTGTACAGGCTACTCATGTATGCATCCTGTACTTTGTCTCAGCTTCTTTTCCCTTGTTTTATCTTGTACATCGTCCTGGCGGTGTGTGTGTGGGTAAAGAGGATGGTACATTGTGTAATACAGAGAGAGAGAGGGAGAGAGAAAGTCGTAAAATATACTGAGGGGGGGGGGGCGAAGAATTATT
>WJFB01002576.1:0-18293 GCA_009870185.1 Pygmarrhopalites habei
CCCCCAAGAAGGGAAAATATCCCGAGATGGAGGGAAAATTCCACTCTTCCCGGGAATTTTTACCTTCTTCCGGGGAAAATGACTTTAGCTTCTCCCCAAGTTTCCTTATAAGTTCCACTCCTCCGGGGAAAATGTTACCCTCTTCAGGGGAAACTTTCCCTTCTGTTCTAAGAGTGTAAATTAGTTACTTTCTCTTTCAGAGCGAACAGCTGGAGGTCAATTCGGGGTTTGGTTGATCGACAAGGATCCAAAAATCCATCTGGGAGTTTTCATCATCTTTGGATTTTGTTTCATAATCTGGATTTTCATGGGCTACGCCGGGCTTTGGATGATAGTTAAATGGCCGGGTGCCGTTTTTCTCCTGCCCTATCCCTACTGTATTAAAAATGGCGCCTGGGATGAGACACAATGTAGCCAAGGATTTCGCCTGTTTTGTAATATTGTGGATGGACTGAGTTACGTCTATACTTTCACGGCCATGATTCTCCTTGCACTTTTACTTTGTATTCCTACTGCGTCCTACATCCGCGTTCTCCAGCTTCAAATGTGAGTAGCCATTTCTTTCCAGGAGGAATACATGTACGAAAGGTCATTGTGGAGGTCAATAAAATATGTTTCCGGTTTTTTGTTTTTTTTTACAGAGAATTGGCGGACAACAACCTGGAAAAGAAATTAGCGCTTTACCCTCCAATGCAACTTCTCATGTCCCTCTTCCTGGAAAGTGTAAATCCATTTATAATGGCTCCAGTCCACACTTACGTCGTCTACCTCGTCGTCCTCATCAATTGTATAATAATCAGAGGGAATTTATTGTCAAAAGGATTAGAATTTGGATTTGGATGTCCTTTCTGTGCTTTTGCTCTCACATTTCTTTGTGGCAACTTTCTGAAAGCGCCGGGCTACGTTACTAGCCTATCCAAAGAATATTTAAGGAATGTCACGGTACAAGCGAAATCATCCAAGAACGCAAACAGTAAAGAATTGCTACTCAAACTTCGATCTTACAAACCGATTTATGTGAGAGCGTCAAATTTGTACAGTATGGATGAACGGGCTCCACTCATTTTTGTGGACAGTGTCGTCAACAATACCGTCAATTATCTTTGTCTATTTTAAATAAAGTTTCAGACATTCCCGCCAAAATCCATCTACTTGTAGTCTCCAGCCTGGAGACTCCAGGATATTTTGTAGAAAAATTGTGGGACTTGGACGCCACTCACGCGTTCTCGTAGCTTACTGAGCATTACTTAAAAAAAGTTGAGTGCCGGCGGAAGTATTTCTTCTCTGCATTTCTCAATTTCGTTATTTCATAAACTCTTTAAAATACAGCATATAAATTTATCCTTAAGAATCCCATTCACCCTCAGAAATGTCCTCTTCCCAATTAAATGTGGATTATAATGAAATAATGTGGAAAAAAGTAAAAGTGACTCAACAGCCTCAATGATGAAAAAGAAGAAGAAGCAGTCAGATTTGATTTTCCTCGCTCACACATTAAATTAAAAGGCTATTGAACTCCCCAAGCAAAATGTCTACATTTTATTGTGTGTGTAGTGTGTATAGCACAGTACCTTCATTTATACAAGGAAGCAGACGGACGAGGAGGAGATGATGACAGTGTCGAAAGAAAAAGTGTATCGAGAATACTATCTACTTAATAAAAACGTTTCCTATGTTGTACTTCTTATGACGGGGTATTGTGTGTGTGTGTGTGTGTATAATTGGTGTCAATGTCAATTAACAAATGCCAAAGGAATGTAATGAGAGCGCAAGTATTTTCATCTTGAAGAAAACGAATGGCATTGACTCTGAATAAAAAACGCAGCCAAAGGGCATTCAAAAAGGAGTCCCACAGTCAGAACAGAATACTGAAGGAAGGGAGAGAGGGAAAAACTTGAATTGTATAGGCAAAATCATGGGATTGAAAAGAGTCAAGTACCTCGTAATTCACAAAATGAAAGGGAACAAAATGAAAATTTGTAAGCAAAAAACGTCGAGACACCGAGATGCACCCCTCCTCATCTCTCCTCTCCTCTCTAAAACATTTCCTCGTTTAATTATCCTGTGTGTGTGTGTGTGTGGATTTTTTAGCTGTGTGAAAGCTGGTCGAGCAACATTGACCTCTACTCACAAAAAATAATAAATATTTTGTGACCACCGCTTATTGCCATTCTCTCTCTCTCTGTCTCTCTCTTAAAATTTTTGAGTGCTCAAGTGGAAGACCTGTTCTCTTCCGTTTTAGTATTCAGCAAACCGACGATATGTTCTCCTGTGTAGAGACACAGAGAGAGAGAGAGACTTGGTTGTCGTGTATGACTCGTTTTTTTGAGCAGGACATGATGATGATGACAAATCTCAATTTTCTTTTAAAGACGCAAAAAAAATCATTGAAAGTGAGTCTCTTTTCTCTCCCAAGCTTTGTAACTTTATGGAATAAATGGAGAAGCCAAGAAAAAGGGATTATGATTTAATTGAACAATTAATGGGGACTTAATTGTTGTTGAATCAACATCAGTTTACTTTTAAATGCGAAAAAAATTCAAGTGACGCAGACTCCCGTCAATCTACACCATGTAAATGACTATCGGTTAGGTTTTTCTGGTGAACGGCGTCCAAGTCTGTCAAAATAGGAATTTTGTTTCCCGTACATTTTCACTGGAATTTCCTCTTCAAAAATAGTCCCTTCAAAGTCAGCCCGAACCCTTGAAGGAGGAAATTAACATTTAATTGTAATTAGTGTGATTATTAAATTGTACTCCATAAAAATTTAATTTCTCGACTTAATTTTTATTAAAATTTGACTGCAAAAGAGAAAAAAACATTTGATATCCTTGTTTTTTTCTGAATGACATCCGTCAGTCTCCTTCTCTTCATACTAGACTTAAGAGCTGCTAAGGGGGGTTCCATGCAGTCTCACTATTTAATGCCTAGTTTATAGTTTACAGGTGAAGGCCGGTGGGGAAGTCCATCAAACTCTTTCTCTCTCTCTTGAATTCCGTCCAGGTTTTCCAAGAAGGATTTTCTCTCTCTCCTTTTTACTCTATGCACCTTTAAGGGACAACGTAGGGGTCCTTTGCGAGGAGAAGTCAAGGACAGTTGAATATTGAGGTATTTTGTTAACACACCTAACGACATGATGATGATTGTTGAGGAGGAGGTATCCCAGGTGTTCCTCCTCTCCCCTATGTCAATGGACTTGAGCTGAAGGATTTTCTTTTTCCACATTATCTGATTCTTCCTATCACACACACTCACTCTCAGAGAGAGAGAGGGTGTGTGTCGTGTGTGGTTCAATCTAAATATTCCATGTACAACAGGGCTTTTGATCTGATTTGTATTTTTTACATGAACACGGCCTCTGTCTCAATTACTTGCGAGGGCCCCCAGATTTAAATATGCAGAGGAGGAGGAGACACATTAAGCATGGGACAAAGATGAAGATGATATGGGTATCACACACACACACACAAACACACAACAACAACAACAGATGATACGATAGTTGATACGTGTGTGTGTGAGGGAGTTACACAACTCAGAGTTCAAAAAGCTTGAGAGAGAATCGACCCAAAAAAAGGATTTTTCGTGTGTGTTGTGTTGTTGTGTGTGTGTTTTCCTTTTCACTGCTTCGCCTATGGCTCCCTCCCCTGTGTGTGTGTGTGGTGTACATCTCACTTACATACTGACCCAGATCACCTTCCCTGTGTAGTGTACCCCTCCTTTCGTTGGCTCCTCAGAGGAGAAGAGGAGGATTGTGATTGTGGTTGGAAGATAGGAGAAGGCCTGCGTGTATGCAAATACACAGTCAAAAACACAGTCCAAAAAAGTCAGGACAAGCCTCAACATCCCCCAATCCTCCACACACACACACGCTCTCACCCTCACATAACAATAATAATAGTGATATCAAAAGAAACGCTAAAATTGTCTCCTCACATTTTCCATTGACCTTCTGACCCTGCCCTGTCCCAGTGTGTGTGTGCTTGTTACTTGTGCATAACCCCGGAGGGAAACGTTTTTTGCACAGAGTTCCTAATTTGTGACGGCGAAAGTGTGTTTTTGCATCCAGTTTTTTCAGTGCTTTGAAGAAAATAATCGGTGGATTTAAAGGAGATCATTGTGCGCGTGTCTTCAGTGGATTTAGTGACAAGAGCCTGGAAAAAAGAGTGACAGCATGAATTTATCGGATTAAAAAAGGAAATTTGTGCAAAAACCGGTGCAGAAAAATCTAGTTGGATCCCTTCAGTGTCATAGGTGAGGATGAGAAGGTTCTGAATCAAATAGTATGCAAATTGTAACGTCTAAAAAATTCTGTGTCAAAAATTGCACTGGAAATTTAGCATCGAAAGTTCAATAAGCTTTAAAGAGGAAAGAGTGTGATTTTTTTTAAAAAATGATTTTCCATTTTAAAAAAACAGCAAGGAAAAATGGTTTAGTTGAAACAAGTTCAGTTGAATAAGTAGTGAAATTTTTTGCAATTATTAATTAAAATGAGAACAAAGAGAAACCGCAAATTAGTAATTAAATGTAGAAAAATAATTTATGATTTTTTAGAAAATCAATTTCCCTCTCTCAATCCCAATAGAATTTTACTATGATTGCTCCTAACTGGCCATGGTCAGTTAAACTACGGTACATTTTAATTACGCCGGTACATCCTTAGCACGTCTCTTAATTGTATGTACTGTGTAGGGTTCTGTTCAAAATTAGAAATAAATTTTTTGCAAATAGGTACACAAAGGAAAAAATAGTACAATTAAGCAGAAAACTGAAAGTGAAAGAACAAATTTATAATAACTGAAGATTTCAGGAAAAAATTGCCATTTTTTCTTTGTGCAAATGTTGCAAAAGATCCAAAGGAGTTTTTTGAAATATCTAAACTTTCCATCCGGATTCTTCTCTCATTTCCTCCACTCATCTTTTCCACTTCTGCATTTCTCTGTGTGCAAAACAATAACATGGGGTGCCATGTTTTTGTTTTTTCCAAATGGAAATCCCCCTTCTAAAAAAATCACTGCAAAAAAAATTTCGCCAAATCTTCCACATCCCATTGCACACACACACACACACCAGTACAAACAAATGGGCAGACACATGCGAATATTATGAATAAACACACACGCACACATCCTCCCCATTCATGCCATAACAATAAAGAACGTCAGTATTTAACGACAATTAATTTTTTTGCGCTGTTCAAAACTTTCATCTGTTGACGAAATCTCTTATGCAGAAACAACGGATGAGATGAAACAGCTGTGCTACTGTCTTCTCCTCTCCTTCATCATGACAAATGAGAGACAATGAGAAGGAAAAGCAGAAGGGGGGATTATTAGTCAACAACAAATTAAATAGCAAAATTAAATTAGAGATCCCTCCATAAAAAATGGGAGATGTTAATAAAAGATGAAGAACGTCTCTCTCTCTCTCTCTCTCGTTCTCTCTTCATATGTCAAATAAACGTTTTTTATTGTATTTATTGTCCAATGACCATCAACAAAAGAAATGGAAATCTATTCTCATGTCATAACACAAAAAACAGAGGTACACAAAAAATAATTGTGTCAGTCCAAGCGAAAATATTTTCTTGGACATTTTGACAATTTTTTTCAGTGCAAATTGTGATTGATTTTTATATAAATATTGCAAAAATTCTGGCTTAAAATCTCTCAAGAAATGAGGAAAAATCTTCCGGGAATTTTTTCCTTTCTTCTTTTCGGAAAAGACTGTTTCCCTTTTTAATGTAAAATTTACATTGTAAATGCCTTACAAAAAGAATTAATTGTCCTTTCAAAGTGCTGATGCGGCGGATAATCCCCTCCTCCTCCTCCTCTTCATCTTGAATGAAATGAAAAGTGAGGGGAGAAATTGTGGTGAGGAGATGAAGGATGAGGAGGAGGCGATGGGGATTAAAAAAGTGATTTTGATGCGCATCTGTTTTTTATGATTTAGAAATTTTTGTGACTCACTTTCATCATCATTTTTTTTAAAAATATTTTACAGCCCTCCGCTCACTACACACACACACACCTGTACGAGTATGCTATATATACGTGTGTGTGTGTAGGGTGGAGGTGTACTGTATATTGTATTGTGTACGATAAAAATTTTAATCAGGATTGACCAGTTGCATGTCATGCTGCAAAGTTTCCCCCCGTGTCAGACGGTCAACCTTGCAGAAAGGGTTAAATCATCCTCACTCACATAAAAGAGAGAGAGACACACACACACACATCTTAAACTTTACCCTACCGTGACTTTCTCACTGACACAGAGAGAGAGATGGAGGAGTGTGCAAAAAAGATTGCACAAGAGAGAGACAAAAATTAGCCTCCTCTCTCTCTCTCTCTCTGCATTCTTTTTTGTGCTTGTTTCACTTCTGTCAAGTGTAAACAGACACACACACACACGCATGTATAGCTGAGTTTGGACTGAAGCTCAAACGTTTTCTATTTCTATTAGCCTAACCACCAATGACCACAATTAAAAATTCCAAGACGTAACAACAATAACAACAACAATTAACTGTGGATGTGGATGTGTGTGTGAGTAAAACTCGCTTTTGCTCTCTCTCTCTCTAGTCATGAGATTGAGGTCAAATTCTGTACAATCTTCTTCTCTTGTCTTTTTTGTACGAGAGCCAGACTCTTAAATGCTATGCATAAGAGGATATGATATGATACTGTGTGTGTGGGTCTATTCTCATCTTCAGATTTTATTTTCGTTGTTCTTGTTTTTGTTGTTGAGATTGTTGCGTGGAAAAATTGGAAAATTGGGCAAAAAGTTCCCGTAGTAAAATGACCGCACTTATTTTACGGTCATTGCGTGTCTCCACGACACACACACATACATAAACAGAAAGAGGGTATTGGTCAAGAGAGAGAGTCCAATGAGCTGTGACATTTGAGCTTAATTTAATTAATGTCAAGTTTTATCAATGAAAATTCATTTAATTTGGATCACAAACAATTATTGTGAAAATTTTGCAAACTAATGCTTAACGACAGAAGCAGAAATTTATGAAAAATAATGTTCAATTTTTTTATTAAAAAAATTGCAATGAAAATACAAAATAAGTAGTCACGATTTTTCAAAAAATAATTTGATTAATTGTGTATTTTTCCTAAATATTTAAAATAATTGGAGTTGGAAATAATTTCTCAGTTTTTAATTTTTTGTATTTTTTGTATGATTGCAAAAAAGGGGATTTAAATTTAAATTTTTTATTAATAAAGCGAAACGTGGATTTTATGTGTGTTAAATCTCCCGTGGCTAGAATTGAGGAAATCCTTTTTTTTGTGCCTGTAATTTCTCTCTCTCTTTCTCTCCTCCTGACTCATTAGTGGACAGAATGTGGCGTTGGACATTGACATTTAAAATCCTCTCTCTCTCTCTCTGTATATTTGTGTGCATCTAGTCTCTATTGAATTGCAATCGCATCATATAATAATAAGAGAGTCTCACAGCGGCGGCCTCTCCTCCTCCTCGCTTTTGAATAGCATCTCTTTTTGACCATTTCTCCTTTTGTGTGTTCAATTTAAACTTTACAGATGCAATGCCAAGACTCTCCACTCTTCACGTGTGTGTGTGTGTCGTATGTACACACTTGCGTCTGGTGCATGCAAAATAGAGTGAAAGTGAATCAGCCCTCATCTCTCTTTGTGTAGAGAGAAGTGGATGAAAAAGAATACTTAACCGGTTTATTGTTATCAGGAAGAGAAGCCGCCTCTCTTTCATTTGTGGTCAAAGTGCAACTGTTCTCAATTTGTCATTCCCTTTTCTTCTGTCTGTTCCCTCTCCAACTTTTTTTGACAACGCAATAAGCTAATAGCACAAAATTTTGACCAAATTGTCCACTCTCGAACCCTTGAAACTTTTAATTTATGACAATGTATTTTATGCCGAATTTTTTAAATAGAATTCTGATGCAGTTTTCGGCGAATGAGAAATTAATTTTTAAAAAATGTAGAAACTTGATTTGATGTATTTAGGTATTTGCAAGTCTTGCAAAAACATATTTTAGATTGGTAGTTGAGTTTGGTTCCCAAGGACGATCGAAAGGAATTTAATCGGACAGTAGTTAATAATTCTGGTCATGCAGGATCAAATTAAAGTGTATAATGACGACATTTAATTCTGAGAACTGTGTTCGTGGGATTAAAGAGTGGACAATGCAACATGGAACATAATATGTTCTACAGAGAAATAGAGAGAGGGATTTTGATATTGTCAACCCAATTAAAGAGTGTGTGAATCAAGAAGGTGGTCATTGCTAGACGGGATTACTCATTCACGGCACGGTTTTAACCCAGTCTCTCACATTACATCATCATCAAAAGAGAGAAAGAGAGAGAATGTGTGTGTGTGTGTGTTGATTGTTGGGTTAGGCAAACAAATCACGTCTTCCCCTCCGATGCATGTAATTTCCATGAGAGGGAATGTGATGACAAATTTGGACGTCGCTATTTTAAATTCGAAGGGAGTAATAAAAATAAACTGTACAGTGCACATTGTACGACTAGGACTTTAATTGACTTTCAATCCGCACAATGTAAAACACACATGTATTGTTAGTTGTCTGGATATGACAAATAGGTTATTGCGTCAATTTTCGTTGTAATAAAAATTAAGTTGTAAAAATGTCTCATCTTTTATTTTTGACTGACTCGAAGGATGGAAGATGAGGATGATTGAAAAAAAATTTTTTGGGTGTGTATTACAGTGTAATAATTATACTCACGGGCCTATAGAGATTCGGAAAGAGGCGAAGGAATTACGGGTTAAAACGAATTGATGGAATTTTTTGAATAAGGGGATCCAATTCTGAGTCAAAAGAAATTAAAATTTGTCTCGCATGTAAATTTACATTTATGTAAAGTTGGAATGGATGAAATGGAGATGAAATGGATAGAGAGAGGGAACTAAAACGTGTAGGATTAAATGCAAATGTGTAAAGACCGGGTTCATATCAAGGTCAAGTCACGAGAAGAATATTGTGTGTCAAACCAGGTGTAGGACATTGTTAATTAAATATCTTTAAAACCTGCCACCGAAGACAAACTCCAAACCTCGAAACGTAGTGGCTTTTTGGTTGGATTAAAATTGCAGTCGGCGTCGAAATCTTGCATATGACTACACATACACTTAATGAAGTACTTTTCAGACGAAGATTATTTTAAGTCTCATCCAAGTTCACTAGATATCATGTAGCAAAGAAAACCGATTTTTTAAATATTTATTTCTCACATTCTTTTTGTAGGCAAAGAATGAAGTAAAGAGGGAAAATGTCAGTTTAATAATTTCGTAAGGGTGTGGACTGGACCAAATTACAATTCTAAAACTGGAACATGGCGGTCACAGTTGGGATGATGACAGCCGCGGGGCTTTGGTAAGTTTTCAAGTTATATAACAAAGATGAAGTTATTGTTCATTTAATTGTACAACTGTATGCAATTAAAATAGGATGCTCCCCGTCCTAATGGGAATTATGGGTTACATGAAATACGACTCGATTGACCCCGAATCTCATCCCCGCAACGCCCGTTCCTTGGACAAAGAGTAAGTCTCCTTCATATTTAATTCTATTTTCTATAATAAAGAAGAGTACAATTAAAATTCATTGTTGTAGGTACGATTTTATTATCGTTGGGGGAGGAAGCGCTGGATCCGTCCTCGCAAATCGTCTTTCTGAAATTCCTCATTGGAATATTCTCCTTTTGGAGGCGGGTGGGGATGAAAATGAAATTTCGGATGTCCCGGCCGTCGCCGCTTATTTACAAATGACTAAAATTGACTGGCAGTACAAAACTGAACCACAACCCACGGCCTGTCTTGGACTTGTCGGTCAGTTCTACATTTCCTCTTATATTCAAACTTATTGAACCGATTTTTTTCAAAGAAACCCTGGTTTATTTAGATGGGAGGTGTAATTGGCCACGTGGCAAAGTCCTCGGTGGTTCTTCTGTCCTCAACTACATGCTTTACGTTCGTGGGTAAGATATTCCACCATTTTTAAACATAAGTTACCAGCTTTGTTCAAAATTGGGATTTCAAATTGTTATTGTTCGGTGCGATAAAGAAATAAGCGGGATTATGACGGGTGGGAATCCCTAGGAAATCCCGGATGGGGATATGAAGATGTCCTCAAATATTTCAAGGTGTGTTCGCATTCTTCTCAATTTGAATTGAAAAAATATTGTCAAAATGTAAGGAAAGGTGTGACAGATGATGAGAATTTTTGTTGCAAAATTTTCATGTAGAAATCGGAAGACAATAGGAATCCATATTTAGCTAATAATGAGTATCATTCTGCTGGGGGTTACTTGACTGTCCAAGAGGCTCCATGGAGAACGCCCTTGGCCACTGCTTTTGTTGAAGCAGGGATGGAAATGGGTTACGAAAATCGGGATGGCAATGGAGAATTCCAGTCTGGTTTCATGATCGCCCAGGGCACTGTCCGACGTGGGAGTCGGTGTAGTGCAGCCAAGGTAATTATCTGAATTTATCTAAAATAAAAGTCCACCCGCCCATCGATTAATCAAATAGCAAATAAGTGCTCGTAGATAAGGACAAAACTTTTTCAATTCAATTGGCTGTATTTAACGTGTCGATTTTACGACATCGTTTCAACACGAAAAACTTTTTTTTAAGAAATGTCAACTTTATAACCCACAGAGAACCACAATTTACCTATTCTTCGTAGTAGAACCTATTGGATGTTTCTAAAGTATGAACGGCGTTCAAGTTGAACAACGTCAAAGAGCGTCATTTTACACTGAATTTTTTCAAATTTTTTGTTGAAAAAGCCAGTGGTTTTCTAGATTTTTTACTGAAAGAAACCAAATAATTTGTGACTCATAAATTCACAGGCATTTATCCGACCAGTGAGGAATCGTCCAAATTTGGACATTGCTATGGAGACCCACGTGATGAATGTCCTCATTGATGACAAGAAGAGAGCGTATGGAGTCAGATTCAGACGGAATGGTAAAATCCAAACGATGATGGCTACTCGAGAGGTCATTCTATCTTCTGGAGCTATCAACAGTCCACAGTTACTCATGTTGTCCGGAATAGGACCCGCTCGACATTTGTATGAAATGGGTATCCCTGTCATCAAGGTAACTTTTTGCCAAAAAATTGGCGGTTCAAAATTTAGAATGACAATGTAGGATTCCGTCTAACCCTTATTGACCTTTTTTGACAGGACGCACCAGTGGGTCAAAATCTGCAGGATCACATTGGTTTTGGAGGCTTGGGTAAAAATTTGAGAACATTTTAAAAATTGCACTTAATACATATTTTGCGAAAAAGTTTCATGGTGGTTTTTTTTGAAAAAATAGTTTTCCTGGTGGACCAACCAATTTCGATGATGCAGTCCAGATATGAGAACCTGGCTTCTTTAATGCAGTATGCTGTGTACGGGGCCGGGCCACTCACAATTCTCGGTGGGGTCGAAGGGCTCGCCTGGGTCAATACAAAATACGCTAATGCGTCCGATGACTTCCCGGATATCGAATTCCATTTTGTGGCAGGATCGTAAGTTTCATTTTCTGAAATGAAAAATGTTTCTTAAGATTCACACAAATATTTTAATTTTTGTAAAATTTACTCATAAAAAAGAGCCACTTCGGATGGAGGGAAGCAAGTAAAGAAAGCACACGGGATTAGTGACCGTGTGTACAATGCCATGTTCAAACCGATCCAATTTCGGGTATTTAAAAATTATTATTTAAAAAATTGAGAAATAAAATAGTAAAAGTATAATCGGGATTTTGAAAATAGGACACGTGGTCTGTCATCCCTATGCTGCTCCGACCGTACAGTAGCGGCTACTTGAAACTCCGGTCTAAAAACCCATTTGACAAAATCCTCATTTATCCTAACTACATGATTGGTGAGATAGAGAAAAAATGCTCAATTAAATTGGTGGGTGAATTTTAAAAAATAAGTTATGTATTATGTTGTGATGGTAGATGATCGAGATGCCAAAATATTGGTGGAAGGGACAAAGATAGCGATTGCCATGAGTCAAACGGCCGCATTTCAACGGTTCAACTCCCGCCTCAATCCTAATCTAATGCCCGGCTGTAAACATCATGAACCCTTCTCCGATGCTTACTGGGAGTGTGCCATTAGGTAATCATGCGAATTTGTACCATAATTAACAGCCAACTTTAATTTTCCTTTTACGAAGAATTTACGAAAAAATTAGTTTTCCAAAATGGAAACTGGGGAAGTGAATGAATTCTGAGAATAATTTGGAATCAAAATCGTAGAGTTACTTTGAGTCTATTAAACAATTTTGAATATCAACGCTCGCGATTGCATGTACTCACTCATATACAGGGTGGCACAGAACCTTTTGCTACCCCCTTACAGCCATCCCCCCAGTATGGCGGGAAAAATCCCAAAACATAGTTTTGTGTAGCTACCCGAGCTGGATCTCATCCAGTTTGTTCCAGGTCAATAGGTCAAACCCACAGAAGTTAGTGCGTTTTTCAAAAAGTGTCAAAAAGTTTTGAAAAAGTTTAAAATTTTCACGAAGAAACATTTTTCAAGAAAATTCACGAACACCATTTTGTAGAGAATCTAATTTTGTGTCATCACAAATGATTTTCGAGCGAATTACATCATTCATGCCGTCACAGCAATTAAAACTAAAAAACATGATTCCAAGTAACTGCGATCTCTTTTTCAGTCAAAAGCGAAACTTTTTTTTGATTTTAATCGTTTTGACGGCATAAAAGCTACAGTTCATTCGAGAATCATTTTGGATGGCACAAAATTAAATTTTCTACAAAATGATATTCGTGAAATTTCTTGAAAACTATTTTTTCGTGAGAATTTTGAACTTTTTCGAAGCTTTTTGACACTTTTTTTAAATTTCATCGCCACGGAGCAATTCCTTGACAAAATTTTCTGAAACTTCTTTTACTTGCTTGTCATGAGTTTGGTTACAAGTGCGCTATGTTGAATATTTGCATACTAAATTTCCCTTCCGAAAATTAAATCGTTTTCTGAAACTTTTTTCATAAATCTTAAAAAGAAATCTCGCGCTAATTTGTTTGGATTTTGACCTATTGACCTAGAACAAACGGGTCGAAATCCAGGTCGGGAAACGACACAAAACCGTGTTTTGGGATTTTTCCCACCATACCTGGGGAAGGCTGTAAGTGGGTAGCAAAAGGTTCTGTGCCACCGTGTACATCTACACAGCAACAAAATCCAGATGGGGATTTAACATGACCAAGCGGCGTCCAAGTCCAGCATATTTCGACTGAAATTTAACTGATCCTTTTTGACCTTTTTATACACAAGAAAACTATTCCCAGCCCCCATTTTTTATGCTGACCTCTTCCAGAAAAAACTGAACGGATCGAGGACAATTTACTAATATCACATATGTCCTTAACATTTTTTAAAAATATTTCTAAAATATTTTTGTTAGTCAAATTAGTACTAAGTAATTTTGATTTCAAAACTAAGTGAAATAACTTTTTTGCTAGACATTACACCGTCACAATCTACCATCACAGTGGGACAGCCAAGATGGGTCCACCGAATGACCCGACAGCCGTCGTTGACCCCCGACTCCGAGTTTACGGAGTGTCTGGGTTGAGAGTTGTAGATGCCAGTATCATGCCAAATGTTATTTCTGGCAACACGAACGCCCCCACTATCATGATTGGTAATCTAATTTAGACTAATTTTGAACCAATTCAACCAATTGTGACGAAAGAAACCAATTTAGTAAAATTATTTTTGACCTTTCAGGTGAGAAAGCATCCGACATGATTAAGAATGACTGGGGCGAGTCCACAGAACCCGTTCCACCCCCGACGGTACCCCCCACAAATTCCTTGTAATTCCCCGATTTCGGGGAATTTTGTGAGAGAGAGAAGAAAGCCAAAAATTTATTATTTTGTGTCATACAATCACCACAACTGAGTTTTAGTTACTTTAACTTTAAGGGAAATTCGACATTTTCAAAATCTCCCTCCAAAAACTGACGACATTGAAGGAGGCAAGAAAAAGACATGAAAAAATGAAGTTGATTCAAATGGAAATAGGTTCATTGTATGGGCATCAAATAATTATTAATTAGTTAAAAAATACCATTGAATTATAACTTTATTTAAATCTTGACCTCATGTCCATTTTGTTGGGGATAAACTTGACCTTGTCGAATTATCCTTTGAATCGTCAGCTCAGCCGTGCCTTCAATACTCAGTTGATGAAGAGAGAGAGAAAGAAAAGAAGAGGGAGTCAAGGGAAATTGATTTTTAATTGTAGTAATTTTTGTACCATAAATTCATTTTACAATTAAGATTTTTTTTATTTATGATTTTTTTTTTGTTTTAATTTGCCTGACATTTTTTGTTCAACTCGTCGTTCTCTTAAATGTCTTGACTGTTTATATATTTTTATAATTTGTGTACAGTTTGTGTGCGAGTGTTAGTGTGGGAAGGGTGTATCAGGATGAAAATGTGGTTTTTAAATTTTGAATTTTCTGACCTGACCTTACTTATGACCCTCTCCCTCACTTTGTGTTTACTGAATGTGTGTAATAATTAATGGAAATTCATGGTTGATTGGGGAAGGAGGCAAGAAATAAATGAGAGGAAAAGAATGAATTTTTTTAATCTCGGCGCCTTAAAAACGTTCTTGTGAGTTGAAGTTTCGAAACGGTTTTATTTTTTGTAAAAAAATTCATAAATTGCAGGAAAATATGTTGGAAAAGGTGGATTTCAATATCGATTGAATTAGGAATTAATCTTGTAGCTGAAAAGCGTAGGACAATTGTTTCCCTCTGAATTTACTGTAAGAATTGTCGAAGACGAGGGTATCTAGAAATTGAAAAAGATTTTATTAAAATAATTAATTAAAGAATTTTAGATGAACAAAAATTTAATAAATAATTATTAGAGTAAAAAAATATCGTACATTTCCCAATTTGTTCCGCCACGTGAGTGCCCTTCTGGGTCAAAATATGTGAGTCTGCCCTCTGACACGAGAATAGTTGTTGACCTTCAACCAGGAATTGAAATCCAATGTCATACGCTTCAGTTTTGAAATTCCAACTGCAAGAAAACAAACATTAAAAAATTGTGTGAGCATCGACGCCGTTTGGTGAAACGTTACTCTCTTTTGTGTAACGAAAAACCTAAAGTTCAATGTGGAATGTGGACAAACAAAGCTTATAAAAATAACAGAGTAATATTACTATATTCTTGTGTTGGGCCTGTCAATCTGAATGTCCACATTCACTTTTTGTCCAGGTGGAATGAAAAGATCTTTGAATTTGTCCGTTGACAATTGAATTCCTCGAGGTAACCAGTCTAGCCCCACATCCATCGTATAATTTATACAACTTGAGTTTGTTCCTCCATAATCGCTCGGCAATTCATCTTCAAAAATTTGTTTTGACAAAATTTTACATTATTCTTCATTATTAAAAATATATTTATCGTCTAGTTTTAAAATTTTTGATTTTTTGTGTGTGGACAATTTCTGCTTGTTTTATACCTGGATGAATATTTTCAAGTAGTGCAGCTCTCCACTCTTCAGAGTTGGCCCCGAATACTTTGATTTTACTTACAGTATGTCCGGTCAGGATCGGTTTAAAAAAAGCGAAAAGTAGTTCGAATATTTTGGGCGCTGAAAATTGAGATTAGTGAGATTAGTAAATTTTTCAGTATTTCTTGGAGAGAAGTTCTCTGTAATTTCATACATTCGAAGAATTTAGTTGTGAACTCACCATTTATCACGTACGCTACTTTCAACCTGCACAAAATATAAAGTACATTTTGTACAAATTAATTCAACAAGTTAAGGAATAATTTTAAAAAACCATTACGTTTCTGGGTAGTTAGCCTCAAAGATTTTCATAACGTTCAATTCACTAGCGACTTTTTCTCTGGATACAATTTGACGCATTGAGAATCCAGCGAGGTCATAGATCAAAACAAATTGGGTGATAGGATCCGTCGGATTTCGGCCAACACTTTCTTTTTTCATGAAGGCTGTCCCTTGCTCCAGGAACTGTGTCCAGAATGTCACCTTCAAATAACAACATTTTTCGATATGATGAATACATCAAAGTTTTAACAATTTTTGCTTTAATTGGAATTTTCCAGAACTACTTAAGTAATCATTGAAACGTACATAGTCAGCAGCATGACCTTTTTCAACCACACCCCTCAAGTCCCACCTCCCGTACGGCTGAAGGCATACTAGAAATTGAGTTTGTAATAATGAAAAACAATTTCAAAGTAGACATACACACATTTCAATCATATTTTAATTTTGCACTCACTGACACAACCGTCCTTGTCGACACCAGGGACTCTGAGTGGTAGTTCTCGATCAAAAATTGGTGGTGCTTTCCATGTTTCTAAAATCGAGTCAACTTTGTTCTCTTGGCGCCATTTCAGTGACTACAAATAAATATTTGATCAAATTAAGTCTTGAAGTCGAAATACTCATAGCTGTATTAATCGCATTAACTTCGTTGGGACTGTCTTCTATTTACCTTACGTAACATTTCTTCTGCTTTGTCGACGTTCAGTTCTCGAGCTGTTAAAAGAAATATCTCATGTATTTACATTCAAAATTGATGTTAGATTTCGACGCCGTTCGTGTGCAAGAAAACGTTTACCGCTTCCTCACAAGGTAAGAAAGAATCAGGGCTGGATGTATTCGAATTGCTCAAGAACTTAAAGTTTTTTCGTTTGATTGCTTACCTCGAAGCCACCTGAGAAGACTCAAGTCATGCTTTTCATAACTCCCGAAATTTTTCAGTACGTCGCTTATCTGTTCTCGAAACTACAATTTAAAAAATCCATTCAAAATGTTGTTAAAAAATACAACAAATCACAATTCCCCAATGAGGCCAATCTCTTTATCTCTACAAATCCAGGTCAAAATTCATTCACCAGTTTCAACGCCACTCGCTCCTTTTCGTTGGCCGTCTCCATTTTTCCTTCTTTCCAAAATCCGCACAAATTTCCCCAAAAATTCCACTATTTAAATCCACTTTTCACTATTCTTGTCTCAAGAATGCAGCGTTAAAAGCACTGAATTTTATTACATGGAGTGCATGCAGAGCAGAGCTGACGGACACAACACGTGAAGAAATATCTCTCTCTGTCCAATGCAGTCAACAAGTTGACTGTGCTCTGACAATTGTTGGCATGCCGCAACCAACAATCAGCTTCAAGGGACGAGAGAATATCAACTTACAAACTTCTTTGCTTGAACGTGCAAAATGCCACCTGAGCCACTCAATCCACGCAAAAGTTGTAAAGGAAATGGTGTATTGTCTCATGCACAATCATGACATGTGTGTGTGTGTGCAAGCCTCCACATTATGTGCATGTTGATTAAGAATTATATTGCAAATTCCTCTCTCTCTGTTTCTCTCTTTGAGCGTGTGCTTTTCACAGAAAAGTCACAGATTAATAATTGGACTCATCAATTAACTCAAGAGGGTGATCGCATGGGCGTTTTTTACACTCCCTTTCATTACTAGCATAATGTGCAATTCTAGTGTGAGAGACTACCTACTTCATGTGAGCGAGTGTGTGCGTGTGTGTGAGAAAACTTAGTCTTTACGCAAGTTCATGATTTTTTTTTCAAAAAGAAAAATTTATTTTTTTGCATAGAAAATGGGACACATTCGCTGAGAAGTCATTTGTTTTCGAAGCGAAAATGATAAATTAAAATGCTGTGTATCTTTCCATCTGCGAACTTTAAAACGTCTTCAATCTTTCACTGAATCTTCTTCCCTCTTTTTTCGAACCTTCGAGATGACGACAAAAAAATTAATGAAAAGACGATATGAAGCATGAAAAATGTTCATTTTTTATTCAGTCTAATGAAGATTCTTCTTGCAAAAAAATATGCAAAATTTCTCTCCTCACATTTTGTATTAGAATGTGCGGAAAATAGTAGAAAAAATGTAGGAGCAAAAATCGTGTGTGTGTGCCATAATGAGAATAAGAGTGGAAGTAGATTTGACGTAATAGTTAATGTAGCGCGTAATGTAAAAGTGTAGTGCAATAGAGATTGGCAATAACTACAAATTATGAATTGCACTATTCAATTCTCACATGGCAGTCAGAAGAAGGGGAGAGAGAGAATTTTTGTACAATTTGTCAATGAAAGATGTGAAGGTGGTGGTCGTGCGTTTGTGTGTGCAAGACCAGGACGCAAGATTGGACAGGTTTTGACAGTGTAATTGTACAGAGAGAGAGATGAGGGAATCGAGAGAATGCAAAAGGATGGCAGTC